>JAOEHY010053011.1:0-102874 GCA_025447955.1 Psilopsiagon aurifrons
CCGTTTGACTAAACGGCTCCTAAATATTTTCTTGCCTCAACAGAATAGTAAAATATTAAGATCACTACTGTAAGTAATTGATTAGGGTCACAGACATTGGTAATCACTGTTACCCTTCTGTATTGCGCTAGGAAAAATATCTGTGTGAAGGGCTTTCTGTAAGTTAACAAGTTGCAACATGTTTTCTCTGCCTTTTCCTGAAATTACACTCCTATGTCTCTACTTTTCTTTTCCTTTTTCCTGTTTAGTCTTTGCTCTTAGGTTTCCCTTTTTCCTTGAGCTGTCTCATCCCCGTTTAGAATTAGACACTCCCATCTGCATTGGCTGCCTGTGTTTTCTTTTCCCTTTTCTCCAAGGGGATCCGCAGCTTTACTTCTTGTCACTACTTACTTCTCTTGTTCCAGTTGCTTTCTGATGAGGTGGGGTTTCAGGTGGTGTTAACTCAGTGGTCTCTTCTGGGTTTTTTTGACTGGGTGGCCAACCATGAAGAGAGAGCCCAAAGGGTCTGAACTGGGCATTGCTAGGTGCAGAGCAGAGATGAGGTCTGTCTCCTGCCAGCTTCCACACTGTTCCCACTTCCTGCGCTGCTGCCGCTCCCGAGGAATCCTGCTGAGCTGCTCCCTCCCGTGTAGTCAGTGTGTCATAGCTGACAGTCGGGTATGGACACAATATTGAAATTCAAATGACGTGGGTCTAACGAGGAGATAGTGTTGCACTGTGAAAAGCACTATGAATGTTGCGGGATGCATGCAATATGAAAAGAGATTGTAAAGAAAGCACCTGACATGGGGAAACTGGAAAGAAAACTTTATTTCTCCTATTAATGTGTGATAACTCCTGATGTTTTTAACCTGCTTATAGTACAAAAATTCTAATGCTGAAAAACATGTTGTGGTTTATTAGTTGAACTTTCAAAGTTCGAAGAAATATTGTCAGCTTCTTTGGAAGCCATAGATAGTTTTTACTGGCTGTTAGTGGCAGCCAAAAATCCAAGCAAAATTCACTTGATATGTACATAAAGTAACAGGGATTTTGGAGGACGAGATGTGTGGGTTCAGTCCTCAGCCAGGGGAAAGAGGCTTCAGATTCTCCATGCTAGTACCAGAAAGGGTTACAGGAGTATGGTGCCACTTTCTGTGACTGCATGATCTGTGATAGGCTGATAGAGACCTTGTGTGTGTGGAGGGGGGTTGATATTACAATTCTCCCACCCCTCTGTGCTCCCACACATGACCACTGTTTAAGGACTAAGCATCCCACTGGGATTTACATTGGCCTAAGGCTGAAATACTTCCATTGTTTCATGTGTATCAGCGCAATAATGTAGAATTTCCATAGCCATCCTGTTTTAAGTTTCAAGTGGAAAAATACAGCCTGCAAACTGGAATAAGATTTGCTGGTTGACTTTCACTGGTTTAAAGCAAGGTGAAGCGGAACAGGTAAGAGCTATACACTGAGAAGAATAAGAGAGCTTGAGTATTTCTGCTACTTTAGAGACAAGGACAAATGACTTTTTTTACTTGGTAACAATTCTAATGAGTTGTCCACTATTTGAGCTGTAATTTCAAGAAATCATGGTTTAGTATTATGGGCTCTGTGTTTTCTTCTGTGCTTTCCAAATCAGAAGCAGAAATGACCAACCATGTGAGAAAGTTTCAGTCTTCCTTCTTCCTAAGATGTGTAAGTGGCTGAGTCACTAAAGCAATTTCTTTCCCCACATCTCTTTAAGTGGCCTGAGTTCATTTTGAGAATTGCCTGATTGCTGAAAATACAGGCAGATGAACACTGCACAGTGTGTGTAGCTCTGAGGTCACTTTCTTTAAATTGATTTTCTTATGGGACCCCATCAGCTCCTTACAACAGTTACCATGTTAACTCAGCGAGTTACAAAACACCTTTACCATAAATGTTCTTGGGTATGTCTGTTCAGATGACATGTCAGAATTTCAGAACCCCTCTAGAGTTCACCATTTCTGCCTCCCTATAAGCACATGTTGCTGTTCAGGGTGAGTACCAAATTGGTTTGAAACCACACCACTTGAAGTGTTTCATAAGCGCTGTGTAACTGAGAGTTTTTTTAAGCTTTTGGTTCTGGGGAAAGTTGTTACCCTGACTTGAGTCCCCTTTGTGTGAGGACTTGGGGTCCCATAGCAGGTTCTCTACCCATAGCTGCTATGTATGGGCCTGGCCTTAACCAAGGTGCTTTTGCAGGAATTACAGTAGCAGTAGCGAAGATTACAATGACTGTTATTGACATCTGTATTTTGATTACCAAATAGTTACCTTTGTATTTAAAGGACGGGTAAATATGGCATGTAAAAAGTATTTGACAGCATTGATTTGCCAAAATACCTTCAGAATTCATGGTTTTTTTTTTCCTCAGGGGTAGGTCTTAGTCGCCAGCTTTTAGAGTAGAGGATGTTTAATTTCCCTGTGAGATGAAATGCTAAACCTGGGGAAAAATATTTTATTCTTTTACAGTGCAAATAAATGATAAATATTACCTGGTAAAGACATTTTAAAATCTTTCCATTTGTAGGCTTTATCCCACAGTTTACTTTAGAGCAATACTTAAGTTAAAATCCGTTACATGTGCTTAAATGTAAATGCTGCAAAATGCTCCATCATCTTAATGTGTAGTCACTGGTGACTGCAGGAGACATTCTCACCAAAGGTTTTGAAATCACAGTCAAGAAACGGATAAAAATCCTGCCAGGCTAAACATTGTAGGCTTCTCGTGTTAGTAACATCTTGTCTGAGACACTAGTTCAGTGGGGTGCTAAAAAGGAAGATCGCTGACTTGATGAAGTTAGTGCTATTTCAGCAAATATTGCTACTGGCACGTAATTTGCCAAATGCAACCTTATTGGTGTTCAAGAAGATTTGGATTATTACATTATTCCATTGAACAAGCTATTTAGTGATACAGTCACAGTTTGACCTTACGTGTTTTTGTAAAACCATTGAATAAGTGCAGATCTCAATCCTAGAATGTTCTTTCTTGGATGAATGCCTGTATTTATACAGGCCTCTCTGCCAAAGGAGGAAGAGGGTGTATAATACAAAAGGTGTACATTCTGAGTGTATATGTTTATATCTGGTCTTCCAGCTCTGAGGCTCTTGCTGTCAGAAAAACCTACATATGCATTTAAAGACATTTAAATGTACAATAGAAACATGAACAAATGCAGGTATCCTTCAGCATTGACTTCATGTACATTCCATCCCACTGTAAGTCTCTGTACATATCACAGATGCTCTTGGTGTTGTTTCAGCTGACAAATAGCCTCTTGGTGAGCATTGTTTTTCTTTTATACCTCTTGTTGTCCTTTCGGTGGACTCTTTTAATGCAGTAAGAGAAAGGAAGAATAGTTAAAAAAATATAATGTCCCCCCAAATTGGCCAGTAAATTCAGAAACGTGCATGTCTGAAGGTAATAGAGGCACTTAAAAATCCTTTAACTCTCGGGCTGAAAGTGTCGGTGGGTTACCAGCGTTCTTATAGCACCTTTATACCTTGAGCAAGTTTTGTCTTTTTACCTTGTATTAGCCTTAATAGACTCTGCAGAATAACCCGAGAACCTGCTTGAAATCCTGTTAAAATTCACTGATTCTCTCTGTAAAGGCTCAGAATTACATCGGTATTGCTTTAATAAACTTGGAAGTTTAATGCAAACATGGACAAGCTCAGGGAGAATAAATATTAGTATAGAAGTTTTCCGTGGAGGAGTAAATCATATTGTGTAATTGTTTTTCCGTTTGCTTTAAGCCTTGCTAGTTGTTGTTCTCTGCCTCCCTCATCCAGATTGGGTAGTTTTCCTTAAAAACAGGTTGCATAATATTCCCCAGTTTGGAGCTTTTATGTCTGTAACTATATGGTTAAGGATTGTGACTCCTGCTGTTTGGAATGAAGAAGATAGTTTATTTAATGACTTTTGTACTGTAAACTGTAGACAGTCTCGGTTTTTAGAAGCAGGGAGATGGCTCATGGTAAAGATGTAGAGAATGTGGGGCATGTGAAAATCCTCAATATGAGCAGTTACACATGCTTTGATCCAGCAACAGTTTGTAGTCTGTTGTAGTCAGTGGAATGACTTGCTGAACTTAGTGTTAAATATACATCCATGGCATAAATGACCATTATTTTAGAGCTTTATAGCTATAAGATTGTGTTTTCATCCTCTGTGTTTTGTTGTTTGGTTGGGTGGGTTGAATTTGGAAGTTTAAAGCAATGGAATATCAGATTCTGAGCAAGAAAGCCTCAAACCTGCTCTGCTGCCGGGGAAGCTGCCAGTAATGTCTCTTTTTGATTATAACAGGAAAGTTTTGACAGGATTATGGCAGGCCTTTCTGAAAAGGGGCAGACACACATCTGGAGGTCACTATCTCTCACTAGAAATGATTGCTGGGGAAGTGTAGAAAATGAAGGTGTATTAGGACAAAGCTTGCTGAAGCTTGAAGTGCTCCTGTGCCTATGAATTTTGCCTAGTTAAGTATTTCTTGTAGAGCAAAGGCAGTATCCCTGATAGAGAAAATGTCAGGACAAGCAGAGCTTAATGTACATTTCATTTACCCTGTAATCTGTATTGGTTCTGGCTGCACTATCGTAATTGTCATCTTGCTCCATGAACCTGTTGGCAGGCAAGGTGCTGGGTCATGCTTCCCTACAAGTTAACCCACTTATCTCTTCCAAAGGTGGCTCTTTTAAGAGAATGGCTCAGAAAGGGGTACCTCAGAAGGAATGTTGCAGGCTGGTACATAAAGTACCTGTTTCTAGCAATTGATGGAGAGATACTGTTAGTAACAGTTGCCATGAAAAACCTCCCGCTACAGCGGTGCAGGTTTAGAGATTGCAAAGTGGTAGACGGAGATTCCTCAGCTGCACTGGAGCTTTAGTCATGGTGAGTTCTCCTGTGTTCTGTGTAATTATCTCTGTTTTTCTGCTTGTTGGAATGTGAGAAGGGTTTGATTGTTCATTTGTTTGTGCAGTTGCTTCCAAAGAGAGAAGATGAATCAGGTTCCTTTCTGGTTGGTATTGACTCTCAGCATCAGTATGGTATTCAGTAAATACCTCCTTTAAATACAGTATTGCAAGTCATACTAGATTGCATCGTAGTGCAAATAGCAAGAAGTGGGGCATTGTAATTAAAAAAACATCAGACGGGTTCTTACCACCACCCCCCCTTTTATTTTTTCTACAAGGCTGTATTTTCTCTCTGTAGTGCATAATGGTGACAGCATAGCAGGCTTTTTTCCTACTCTGTCCTTTGCAGATTGACTTTGTGGCTTATGGTTGTACATTATCTTTGTTTATCAGCATAAATCAACAGAGCTATTCCTGAACAATGGAGATAGCAACAGACAGACCTTTTGAAGACACGTTTGCGGACTGAGAAACAGTGTTGTATAGAAACATGTTTAAAAAGATAACCAGCATGGGTTATCGGGGTTCTGCTCAGCCCCCTGTAGAGGAGATTATGGAAAAGGCTATGCAATGGCATTTCTCAAACATTCCTCCACAACTGCCAGGGCACTGGATGTGTATACACTAATAATTCTTACGGGAAATAACAGTAAACAGGTGCAATAACAAAGCGGTAGCATTTAAATATAGGTGGGATTTGGATCCCTAAGATTTCAAATGTTACATAATTGTGTTCCTCCCAGAGCCAAGTACCTGCAGTTATCTGCATATGAAGTCACCATCTGCCTACATAGAAAGCTGCCTTTGGATGCCTTCATGTAAGTGTTAGACATCCAATCCAAGTATAATCTGTAGAACACAGAAGGGAGTATTAATTCACATGATGAATAATGTCTTCAGCGGCAAGCACTGCTTCCTGAGAGAGCGTTAGAAGTTCAACCAGTAGTCCCTGAAATTGTATAATATGCATAACACAGACATGTTCTTCTTGTGCTGCCTTAAAGAGTTGGTCTGCATTTCCCATCAAACACTAATCACAAAGACTGTTGAAAATACATTGGAAAAATCGGAAGCTGGTTTTGGTTCATTGTTGCAGTGATTGTGCCGAATGCAAATAGCTAAGCTGTGAGTAAAAAACCAAATACCGAACAAGTGAAATAATTGAAAATCAGTGTCATTTTCTAAACAAATACATGCTCTGCTTTTCCCCAAATCGGAGTATTATCACTTTTTGGTATGCACACTATAGAGGAGTATTCATCAGCACAGTCTGTATCAAAGTCAGTCTGTCTACAACAGATGGATAGGGCTTCTTGTATTTTTCCTGCTTGTCCCAAGCAAAATACTTGTCCATTCCAACTGGTACTTCAGGTGATATGGGCACATTTTTGATGAGATTTAAAATGTTCTTTCTTTTCCTTTTTGTGACCATAAGGCAATAGAGGCTTCGTTGCAATTTTTAGTTGGCTTTTTCCTGACAGTTTACAAAGTGTCTGTAACTTAAGTATCTGTAGGTCCCAGCTGCTTTTAACTCACTTAATTTTGCCACATGATTCAAAGCTTTTTTTAACATCACTGTTATTCTGTGAGCTCTCCCAGAAGTTTCAGGGGTGATTGTTCTACAGGGAAGATCCATTCTATGATTTGCAGCCATCAGTCTATACCTCTAAGAGTTTTTCTTCATCATGCTTGGCTTTTTCTTCACGGTGGTTTTATGATCTGGTTTAGAAGGAAGAGCTGTCACACCACAAAAGAAGCTCTCTTTGCTAGCCTGACAGATGAGCTAAACCTCAGCTTCTATTCTAAAAGCTTAGGAAGTACAAGGAGAATGGACACGTATCTTTCCAAGTTGCCTTCTTCAGGCTGATAAGTAACACGCTATACATCATATTAACGCATCACTTCCATATCCTTGGGTGGACTTGACAGTGTCATTTAAGAACAGAAAGCATGCAGAGAGCAAAGATATGATTCTTGGAATTAATTGAGCAGTACCTGAAAAATCAGAAATCTAGCCTGTAGTATAAGGGAAAAATACTGAAATACAAAGTCCACTTTCTTTATTTTTCCCATGAGAGAGAGAGGTGAAGGCTTCTCATAATAAAGGTATCTGTCTTTCTAATTGGTGCAGCCCTGATGTGTTTGCCTGGCTTTACAGGCGATGCTGGGGCCTGTGATAAGTATTCCTTTTGGAAAAGCTGTACCCAATGTGAAAGCGGAGGGGACATACTCTCTTCTGCCTCTTTAAGAGATGCTGGAATAAATGTGTCTTCTTGAAGGGTTTTTTTTTGCATATTTTTCAGATTAGCAACTCTTGAGCTTTGTGCTTTTTATTACATAACTTCAATGTTTTTAATGTTCTGAGCATGAGCTCAGGTTTTTAGTTTGAGTTGAATAAAGTATTTGCTGCTTTATTTGCTGTAAAACCTGAGAAGAGCTCCTATCTTCTAGCTCTGTAGGACCTGTAGTCCCCCACAGTTCATATGGGAGGCTTAAATGTGTGGCCTTCAGAGTAGAAAATGTTTTCTTTAGTACTTTTAGAATTCCAAATCATCGGGACTTTCTCTCTACAAGATTATAACTTTCTGGGGGTATTTTGGCACAAACTGGAAGCTGTTAGCATTTGCGACTTTTGTTCGAATTACTTATTTTCTCTGCTCTTTTTCTTCTTTCACTTTATAATTAGAGGCTAGTGGACAAAGCAGACTTGGGGCTGGAGCCACCAATCTGGTGTCTGGCAAAAAGACTATGACTTAGAAAAGTGAGTTATGCCTTTTTTTGCGGGGGGAAAACTTGAAGAAACAGCCTTCGGAGCTGTGGTTTATTTTGTTGTTTGGTTCTGTAAGCTAGTCATTTCTGGCACTTCCATACACCAAGTTCTGCTAATTTCTATCTTACATTTAATAATGTAGTTATAGTTTGACAGAAACAGTTGCTAACAGGTTCATTATAGTGTCTGTGAAAGTGGAAGTATATAATTTCCTTTGATAGTCAAAGAGGACTGATTGGAAATATCTTTAGCCATGAAGCCTTTGGACAGACATGATCACTCTACTTCGTGTTGCTTTGAAATCCACAGATTAAAAAAAGATTTATAACTCTAAATCAACTTTTTAGGGAACAACTGTTAGGAAGAAACGCATTCTACAAACTTTACTTGAAGGAGGAGATGTATTTGTGTTCTTTTTCTACTGAGAACTGTGTCTGAGCTCAGATTTGACTGGATGTGCGCATGTTTATCTTAGAGACATATTTATTTTGAAATGGCTATTGGTGCTGTTTTAGGAAGTACTGTGAAATCTCCGGTTATGTTCACATTTCAGGAAGAGCCAATTTTTATCTGCAGAGTAGTGCAGTAGAAGGTAAGGGTGATTTCCACACACAGCAGCGTATGTACCAAGTGTTTCACCAGCTGGGCATGACTAAAGTTCCCATCTCCTTCCAGAAATCTGCTCTGATTTTTGTTTGCTAATATTTTTTCCTTCAAAGTGAGGAGGCGTTCAGTGAGCATCCCAGCTGGCTGTGTGTTGGAAGCAGAGGGGCAGGAGAGTGAAATGGCTTATTCAGTCATCTCCAATCAAACCCCCAAACTCCATCTCTCCTGATTTAACAGATAAGAGAACTAAAAGCTTGCCTGAAGTCAATTATTCCAGCCCTAACTTAAAAGAGGGCCCAGAACACATTCTTGGTATTACTCACTTTGCTAACCCAGCCCTTTGAAAACAGCTCTGGTAAATATTTATTTAGTTGCCATAATACAGTATGGGTATGGCTTTGACCTCAGCAGTTAGGCTGAGCTAGGCTACTCCTAAGAGCTTCAAATATTTAGTTCAAATAGTGAAGATTTATGGCTTTGTATCACAAAGTGTATTTCCAGAGGCTTATCCTGGCACTGTTACATTTTGTTTGTGTAACTGTGTTGTATTGTCATCTTTCTTGTATAATTTGCTGTCAAAGCACGTGCCAGGTCATGTGTTATGGTCTGTTCAGTGCAACCATTCATTTTGCTAGTTAAATATTTCTGTCTGTGAGTTGGAGAAGCTGCACTGCAAATCAGAAGCTTGCAGTCAAACTTGCTGATGAGTAGTTACTTTTTGCATGGCTGAATACTTAAAGTTAGCATGTGATTCAGGAGTAATGTTTGGAATTAATCTCTGTATTGTTCAGCAATAGAAAAACTTGGAGACTGGGACGATGCTCAGTTGTTTATTTTTCAGTTTGTTTTAATCAGAAATGTCAGTTTTAAGATAGGAGAAGAGTGCCCAGAAAAATAGGGGTTTGCTGGTTTTAGAGCATTGAAGATCCTGCCTTTAAACTTGAAGTCAGAGACTGAATAAATACTTTTTAAGTAAGGAAGCCTCTTTTTTGCAAGTTTCATCGTTGGCCTCAAGATCACTTTTTCCATTGCTTGTGACAAGGGATCAAATAGGCTGTCAGTAAAATGCATTCTAACAGGCAAAACAGTAAAATGCATTCAAGTCTTGTCAGGTCTTGACTGACGCTTGATGAGTGTGATTGGCAAAAAGGCATGCGCCCGTATTATTACTTTTTAACTCTTCTGTAAAATATGCTGAAGTCTAAAATAAAGCTTAGTGTTCTCAACAGAGTGCTGACTGTGCCAAAATCACAGACAGTGCAAACATCCTCCCTTCTGGAGCAGAATCAGTTGAAAACGGCAACCAAAAAGGCAAAGTGGAATGACCATTAAGTTATCTGAAACATTAAATAACAGCAATCTGCATTAAAACAACTGGGTGAAAATAGTTGATGCCTTTGTCATTTCTTTTCCAGAGCAGCCTTCATGTGTACACCACGGTCTTATCTTGCAGCTAAGAAATGAGGTTCTGAAGTGGACTGATCTGGCTAATACTTCATGGCAGAGATTAATTTCTTAATCTGCATTGGATATTTTTGAAGTACTGGCTGGTTTTTAGCAGGCAGTTTAAAGTTTTGTTTGCTACAAGAATATACAGGATTAGGAGTGCTGTAATTAGAGTGTGGTGGGAGCTTTTGGCAAATCCTGAATTATTTCTGCGATAGTATTGTACTGAGAACACAATGCATTTTGAGGGAGGGGAAGATCAGAACAATGTGCAGGTTTGCTTGTGTGGGTTAATATGAGTCAGTTAGCATGAACCCTTGAATTCTTTAGGAAAAACTGCCAGGCTAACCTTGGTTTTCAAGTCAGTTTGAATCATCCAGCAAGCTGTAAGTCTGGATCCACAAGGTCCTGGCAATTCTCCATAGGTTTGGGTCAGCAGTTTACAAACACTGCCTGGACCAATGATCTGTGAAATCAATCTTTGTGTCTTCCTGATGCTGCCTTTAACCACTTCATTGATAGCAAACCAGAAATGACTTTAGAAAGGCCTCAAGATTGGATTATAAAACTTGCAGAAGACAAAATATTGCTTAAAATGCTTGGGAAGTTTCTCTGGTCTTTGAAAGAATTTTGGTCCTGAAATTTTCTGCAGGTATGCTGCAAGCTACTGAATAGGAATGTTTTGGTAATGTGAAGATTGCATAAACCTATTGAAGACACTTTGCCCATCTTAGAAAATGAATGCACTATGCAAACTGGTCTGCTGGCTGGCATCCATGTTTGTCAATTCAGAATTAGTTGGCTGCTTTTAGTCTGTGAATGCATAAGATGGACTCAACTTCTGTACTATGCTTCCTAGTTAGTGAGAAGTCAGTGGTTTTAAAGGTTTGAGGCCACTGAAACAGTGGGTGTACCTGCCGCAGAGCCTGCTCTTCTCCTTGAAAACACTTTAAAGCTGAACTGGGTTTTTTTTCTCCCCTCTAGTTTCTTACCTGTGTTAGTAAACCGTGCTTTCCGTTACTGCTTCAAACATCTGTGGCAGCTGGCTTACTGCTCCCACCCTGTGCCAAGCTGGGCTTCACATTAAATCCGTTTTTTTCCAATACAGTTGTTTTGGGAGGAGTTTCTTGCACGCTGACTCCAGCTAGGCAATTTCTCTCTGGCAGTGCATTTGGGTATCCCTGTGGAGGCTCTGGGTCTGATTCATCTACCACCTTTTGCCCTGCTATTTTCTTTCAACAGTGTTTCATGCTCTCCTTGAAATACCTATAAAATATCATTCTGGTTTCTCAGATTGACATTATTGTAGGCAGAAACTTACTGTGTTGTGGCAATCATAGTTCTGCCTCTGCATGCTGAAAAATTGATGGAACCTGTTAGAAAGTTTGCTAGTGTTGGCTTTTATTAGGAACAAATCGACAGGGAGAAATGAGCTGGTGCTTCCAGGTTTAGGAAGGCATATAGGGCGCCTCCCTTCAAGCTCAAGCTTATGTACGAATAAGAGCAGCTGTTTGACATGTCGCAGCAGCCTGGGAACTGGCCATACAAGGAACACTCTCTTTACAAAGCCAGGTCTGTCTGATTCATATGTTGCATGTGTGTTAAAGTTCATGGGGCTCTTTGTCTGGATGGTGGCTGTGCGTGCGTTTAATCTCTGAGGTGTTTGAAAGCTTCTCTAGATATTAATAGAATGGTAGAAAGGAAGTGGGAAAGAGGGGGAACCAGGCTGGCTGAATAGTCAGCGCTTGGTTGCCAAATCGCATTTTGGGATTCATTTCTATTTTGAATACTACAGTGGCTGCCAAAGCTGGCAAACTGCGATCCCCTTTGGAAGGGGGAGGAGACTGCGTTACTTCTCTGCGGAGGAGGGACATCACTTCGTTTTCCTGTCGGTTTGTTTTTCCTTTAGCAGTGAACAAAGACGGGGGGGGGGGGGAAGTAGAAAATTAAACTTTCCAAAATTTTTCCCCAAAATTGAACAAAGACGGGGGGGGGGGGGGGAAGTAGAAAATGACAGTTTCCAAAGTTTTTCCCGAAATTTTACAAAACAATGGCTTTGATTTCTACTTTGAACGTGGCTTCCTGTCTTCTCTCCCATCATTTGCATACCTTTAAAAATAGTTGGGTTTAACTTTGTTATAGGAATGTGTCCTCTCCTCAGCTAGTGCTGCTCAGGATATTGTTTCTTTGGTTATTTCCAGGCGCATATAGGTAAGAAGAGATCAAGTTTTGTCACCAAACGATTGGCCAGATTTGCAAAAAGGAAACCTGATTAGAATCACCAAAACCCCAGGCTGCACAGAATAGTGTGTGTGCTTAAGTAACTAAAGCCTACAGCTTAGGGAGATAAGATGGCTGAACAGCAAAGGGAAGAGAAGAAAAACTAGGAGCCAAAAAATATCTGGTTTTTCTTCCTGTCTTTGTCATGCCTCACTTGTAGCCTTGGAAACTGAGACAAAGAGGTTAAGAAACTTGCTCATTCTTAAAATGGAGAGAAGATACAATGAGCAGCTTATTTTAGTCACACTTAGTCCCCTGCAAAGTGCTGTGTGTTATGGTTCGTTTACTAGTATTGTCTATATGATGAGCATGTTTGTTTGGGACCTGAGACAAGGAACCCACATTCAGTTATGTTGCTGTGCCTAGCTGTTGGACTGAGCCTTTGTTTCAGTCTGTCAGGCTTTCCAGACTATTTCATCATCTCCTCTATCAGGAGGCTGCTGGGTATATTGGTCAAACTATTCTCGGACTTCAGCAGGATGCAAAGTACCTCCAGTGTATAAGCTGAGGAGTCGGAGCACAGAGGAGCCGGTTGGCTGTGTTCTATTCAAACAGGCTCTCGTTTTCCCCCAAGGAATATAAACCAGGAATTTGAGACTGTGGGATCAAAACATTGGAAGGCGTTCCTGGCAAATTGATCAGCTGTGAAATTGTAACAAGCTCTTATTTCTGCAATTGGAGGGTGACACTTTTAAGTTGAGTTTAGTTCTGTACTTAGGGCTTTTGTTTTATAGGCTCTCTGGCCGTGCCTGCGCCGTTTATATTAACGCAGCTCATTTGTAGGCAGCACGGACACTTTTAGAAATTGTAAGACTGTGGAGACATTTAATGGCTAAGGATAAATTGCACAGCTGTGGACACTATTTATACTCTTGTGTATAGCAAAGAGTGTATCATGAAATATGCATAGCTCAGTGCTGGAGTTATTTTTCATGGGTTTTTTAATCTCGGTAAGGATTTGCCAGTTTCTAGTTTTATAGGTTAAAAAGTGTGAGCATGTCCATATCCTAAGAAGAGAAAGATTGGGTGTTACCAGTTAAGAACATGAAAAGAGATCTCTGTAGAGAAAGTAGATGGCTGCAGTAGAATATTTAAAAATCTTAATAAGGAATTCTAGAAACCCTGTGGAAGATTTCTGTGCTGAGAGGAGTTCCTAAATGTGCAAAAGGAAGCTGTAAGCATGTAAGTATGATCAAAAATAGCTGGGACTTGATGGAAGACAAAGTGAACAGGAGCTCATGCTATGGTTTAGCTTACAGTTGAAGGATCTGAAACCTCTGCAAGGCATACATCCCTTCCAGAACAAAGTGATGGCCAAGCCCACTACTTTCTGTAAAAGAGCAATTTAAAGCAATTTCCAACTTTCTAAAACATGTAAAGAAAAATAATTAAAATTTTCAGACTCTTATCTCAACCAAAGGACCCAGAAAGGGAGCACATTGTTTGTTCTTTACAGGTGCGTTAATGATGGGAATCTTTTAGAAGTCAACTTTAAAGGATAAAAGGACAAACACGATTATAAGATGTGTAAAATGGGAATTAGACACTGAGACAGAAACGGAATTAGTTCGAAGATGAGAGGCTGGGATAGATTAAGAGCTACCAGATACCATCCTCAGTACTGGCATCTAATGTTTTTGACAATTACTTTGAAGAAAGCTGAGAGAAGCCATAGGAACTAGCAGACACTGTATAGTTTCTGCTCCTGGTCTGTGCTTCTTGCACATAGATTGGGGATAATTTCAAGCTGACCCCCTCTGTTATATCTGATGAATTCCATAAAATTACTTTGATATTTCAAATATCTCCAAATGCTTCTACATCCTCCAGAGACTTAGTTTCTCCCTTAATGCTCTAAAACCCACAAGCTTGTTCCGTCTCAGATTGCTGTCTCTTCTGGGAACCAGGGATAGGTTTAGTGGGTGAATTGTGAAGTAATTTGATGAAGGGCTCAGAAGATAGGATCTTTCCTCTCTTTTCTTCCCTTGTAATGTCAACACTGTGGTTTTTAAAAAGAATAATTTGCACATATGCTCTGAAATTCCAACTTTGGCTCTGGCTTGTCCTAAGCTGTTACCACTTTGCTGAGACTGATCTGATACGGGTTAATCTTTGACAGCTCTTGTCCCTCTAAGAAACTCATTTCCAAATTATGTATTGCACAAGTTCGATGAAAAGATAAAGCTCGAACTAATAAGATGACATCAAAGCAAAAATGAGCAGGGCAAAGCTGAGAGCCTGGAGTGCTGCTGTGTTCCCAAAATCTTCCTTGTGGGCAACTATTGCTGACCATTTTGTGCATGTCATTAGCTAATAAAGATTTTTATTTTTCCAGTATATTTAATACATTTTTGCTTTTATTTTTGAATCAGATATTCATGAAGTTCTCACACCTCCCAGCCGCATTCCCCCAGCTTAGTTCTACTCTGTGCAGACTGACAAATTCTGTCTCGATGAGGTTGCAGCCCATGAAGGGGTTTTGTCCCTTGCCTTTCATTCATCTCTCAACCACAGGTTACAGCAGTACCTCTTAGCTGATTTCAGTACAGACTGAAGCAGAAGAGTTTACACCACTGTTAGGGTTTTAAACATCTTAAACCTAACTTGCTTTACTTCGCACCGAAATGAGCTTGCACCTTCACCATATTCTTACTGAGAGTAGCTTGATAAATCACTGTGACAACAACAAAGAGCAACATCTTATTTCTTGACTGATACCTTCAGCCCAGTCTGGAACGTATTTTTTTCCATTCCTCCGATGACTGGTAATGTGAGAAAACAATACATGGATGCAGTAGGAAAATCTATCAACCCACTGCTTTAAAACAAAAGTTGTGAGGCTGAGTGAACAGGAACTGGCTGTGCCTCTTCTGTCTGACAGTAAACCTTCACTGCAGAAACCCAGAAATGTCTTTCTCTTGCAGGGTTCTACAGTTGTTTGTTTTGAGAACCACCTGAGTATGTTGCCATCATTTGAATGAGGCTTTTTCAGAGATGTTTCGCTGGAACATTTAGATGGGTTTATACATGTATGTCTGTGCATCACATAGTTAGCTTTTTCCACTCCATGTGTTTTAGTCCAAGAATGTCTGTTGGAGATCATGGAAGATTGCTCCTGGCTGAGCAGCCTGGTGGCGCCCAGCTATGGAAAACCTGCATCCTCTAGATGCTTTTTAAATTGCACAGTGTAGAGTGATTTGTGATCCCAGTGTGAAAAGCCCCACCACTACCTCTGACGTCTTGGAAGCAAGACAAACTGATGCTTTTTCTTATTGCTGCCATGTTGGGGAACCACTGTATGAAACATGCTGCAAACTTAGCTCATGACTTCACAGCAACAGCTATTTAATCCTTACTGTCCTTCAGACACACAAAGGCAGCTGCATCAGGTCGCAATGCAGTGCCAGTTGGCCTCTGCTTCCTGGGGTGATGTGAGAGACAAGAGTCATAAATGGTACAGTACAAGGTAATTCTTAACATGGTCTTTAAACGCCTTTTTTGACACAAATTATTAGCATTACCCTGGTGACTACGTACAAATACATCAGTAGAACAGTCAAGCTGTAGATGTGAGGTTCTCTGTGTTATCACATTGCAGCCTGAGCAGCTCTGGCATGCAGCAACTTTTGATGATGAGCTCATCGGTCTTTCTTGGTTTACTGGCTCCGAGGCAATAAGTGCGAATGTCTGTTTCAGATTTTGAGGTTTTTAAACAACCGCCTTCTTTATCAAATGTGTAGAAATTTGCTCACATTCTGAAAAGGCTGTAATGTGAAGTGTGCAAACAGCCAAAAGTGTGCACTGAGCGACAGAACTTAACAAAACTTAGAACTTAGTGGCAAAGGAAGCAATACCGCCTCATAGTCTGCTGGATTCCAGCAGCAATGAAGCTGTGAGCCATGGAGCACTGGTTAAATGCAGACTGCGGTGTTTCAACTGCAGCAGTAGTCTGGGCAATCAGGCTTTCCGTTCCAAAAACCTCCCTATTAAAGGAGGAAAAGGTTTTACAGATCACTTTGTATAGCTTTGGCTTGTAGTGGTACCTGATCAATCTCTGTGAAGATAAAATAAGGGGGAAATAAGTTCTTCATATATGTATTTCTTTCCAAAGTCTTTTTATTAAATTAAGGAAAACAGAAATACAGTTGTAAAGCATTTTTAATATGAATTTTTAAAGGCATTTGAATTAAGAAAGGATATCACTCGTGATATAAAAGTGTAATTAAATATTTATGGTACCGTAAAAATCACACTTTCCATGTGCTTACACAAAGCCAAGCGCGCTTTTTGTGTTCCTTTTACGTATTCCTACTCTGAGATGTGGGTTCAGAGTCAGTGAATGAGGCTCACATGTGCTCAGGCTCCCAAGTCCTGCTTTGCCCTTTTCCTGTTGCGCAGTCGGTTTTCCCAGGAGTCGGTCAGTCCCAGCAGAGTAATGTGCAATGACTCCTTAGCTTCCCCTGGGTTAACCAGAGCTCTTGGGGTATTTTAGGGTTACATTCTGGAAGGTGCCTGTAGCATGTTCATGCACAGCCCCTCAGTATTCTTTGGAACCTCTTTTTTTGTCCAAGGTTAAAGGCATTGCAAGAATCGTTTTAAAGTACCCATCATGTGGAGAAAACACACTTTTCTCTTGAGGGGTTGTGTAGGAGTTTAATACCATCTCCGCTTGATGACTTTTGTAGGCAAAATGTTAAAGCTGTGTATCTGAAGAAATGCAATCCAGGCTTTGATTATTATAGCAATATTTGCCTTTAAACAGCCAGACTGGCTAAGTGTAGATTAGGAATCAAATCCTTCACCAGGGCTTCATAACCTTAATGCACTGAAGCTCTGTGATGCTGTGGTGATTTTCACTTGAGAATGAAAACCCCTCTGAAGTCTGACCAGCCTTTTCACCTGTGTTTAAAGCGACTAAATTCTGTTTGGAGTTACAAACAAAGTAAGAGCTTGAGTGTGTTCTAATCTGAAGAGCCCTACAGTTGTTATAAAAATCAATAGTGCAAGATCGCAGTAAAACTTTCTTCCTGCCTTGATGCCGGGCTCCTGCAAGCAGACATGGAATCAGAGAATGAGAATTGTTTTCATGAGATGCAGCTGTGGCAGTGTATTCTTGGTTGCCATCAGAAAAGTGATTTCACTTAATGCCTAGGATAACCTACAAAGTCATGCATACAAAACCTGTCGCATACTGTCAGGTCCTGTGCACCTCTCCTCTTGTATCTCAAATAGCTGTTCAGCTACCCAAAGCATCACAAGCAAGAAAACAGGTCCTTTCAAGGTTATGGCTCGTCATGCTTTGGTAATGCAATTCAAGAGCCTAAACACAACAAATCAAAGACTGTGAAATGATGCATGGCTTCATGCTTCTGTAACTTCGAAAAAAAATCATGTAGCTTTCCATTCTTCCATCCCAAAGAGCCCTTGAAGCATGTCAGGTATTTATAGCTTTGGATGTCTCACTTGTACATGCGGGAGTTAATGACTCACACCTTTCCCAAACAATCGAAGTGCTTCCTGAGTAGCAGAGAAAACATTCCTTCCTCTGCTCAAGCACTGATTCACATTCTGATTCACATTTGTTTGTTGTCATGTGGCAAACACCATTTGGCATGTTTACTCCTAGGTCTTAATTACCCTGCAGCAGTACTTTTCTCTTTATAGATCTTATTTTCTTTCCTTCTCTCAGCTGTGGCATCAAACAGCACCTAAATTAATACAGAAATAATGGCTTGGTTTTTCCTTCCGTCTTCCCTCCTTTCTCCCAGCTGCATGTTTCTTTCCCTGTCACCAGCATCTGTGGGCTCTCCACTGAACTTGAATCAACTTGTTAAAGCAACAGAAAATGAATCCAGTGAAGGCAGTTTTAGCAATAGGTTTGCAACTCAAGTTGGCTGGTTGAGGAGGCTCATGAACATCAGCACCAGCACAAAGGAAGAAGTCAGGCTGGCACCAGGAATGTGGCAAGGGGGAGGGACCTATACAGTGTCCCTGTACTGAATAAGATGAATTAAGAGTAAGCTGTTAATTCGGGTAACCATAACTTTTGTTAGAGATTTATGTTGGTTTTTGTCCCTGAAACAGCTCATCTGAGTCGTGAACTTAGGATGGGAGCATGGGTGAAGATAACAGAACATGCTCTAGGCCTGGAAGAGAAGGAAGTGGTACTATGGGTTCTAGCTGTCACTAGACAGGCATTCCTTCAGTTGTTCCCTGGATCTGCTACCTGGATCTGTCTTTGGTTGGCATGGTTAGTCATTGTAAAGAGTTGCCCTACCACCTCCCGCCCCTTGTCTCTTTGTGCTATGCTAGTACATGTATTTCTGTAGCTGAGTCAGGAAATGGATCCCCCAAAAAATGGGAATGAGTGATGCTTATTTAGTTGTGCTACTGCTTATCCATATCAATTCCACTACCACCATGCAGAAGGCTGTCAACATCATTGTGAAGAGCTGTTACTTGTGTTTTTCCATCTCCTTTGCCATATTGGCATTCCTGGCTGCTTATCACAAATTTTTTGCCCTCTCATTTGTGCTGGAAATGGATTCATAGGGCTGCACTGGCAAGCTGGCCACAGGAATGTTGTGGGCTTAGTACCTGGGATGGGCAGTGTGTCAATTGACCCAGGGGGACCATGCTCCTGCAGAGCAAGTAGCAGCAGGAATGAGGGGCGGTTGGGTGGGAACGTGGCAGCGTTCCAGGTTGACTTTGTCACAAAAGCAAGTACTGTTTACCCATACTCTGGAACGGTTTGTGTACATTTCTGATGCTTTTATTTGCATTAAAAGCAAAAGTTGAGAACTAGTCAGCAGTTTGTTTAAAAATGCAATGAAAAATTTATAGCCTAACTGTAGCATTTGTGACAGCATCTAGGATGTGGTTAAAATGGTTATTTTGAGCTTAGTGAAAAAACATGCTTTGAATTTTAAGTCCTATGTGCTGTTGTGAGCATTATCTGTCCTTTGCTGAAGCATTCCTAGCAATCTAGATCAGATCTCTCCAAGATGGTCCACTTTGCATGGGTTTTGTTGCCCAATCAGTCGTCATTCTGTTCATTCCTCTGCCCTTTATTTATGTCTCTTCCTGTTTTTCCTCCTCTTTCCCAGTAAGCTTGGATGCAGACTATTTCCCTAAATGTAGCTCTTCTATTTAAATGTACCCGTGGTACTTACTCATTATTCTCCCACGCCCAAGCACAGATTTGCTTCCTCTTCAGATATATTTTGCTGCTGACCTATTACACTGATGTCTGTCTCCTGCTTCATGAATTCCACAACTTCAATATTTTAATGGACAATCAGTGCTACAGGCAGTTGTGCAAAACAATCTAGCAAAAGCACAGGTGGGAAACCAGCCATCTTCCTCTGCCCAACATTAACTAATATTCAACCCCCAAATTTCC
This sequence comes from Psilopsiagon aurifrons, assembly GCA_025447955.1. Taxonomy (NCBI): domain Eukaryota; kingdom Metazoa; phylum Chordata; class Aves; order Psittaciformes; family Psittacidae; genus Psilopsiagon; species Psilopsiagon aurifrons. The sequence continues at coordinate 19,428 of JAOEHY010053011.1, forward strand.
CCACCACATCCCACACAACTGTCTATCTTCACACACAAATATTTGGGATCCTGGTTGATTCCTGTGGGTTTTAAAATGAAATGACCTTCTCTTCCTGTCCCAGGTTTTAAAAACTAACAATTTAGACCCCAAAACGCTTTCTCTAAACTAGTCTGACAAGACCACACAAATTGCAGGATGCAGGTTACAAGGACAGCAAAGGGGTGTAACAGAGCTCTAATGTGGAACAAAGCCATCTATGGAATAGACAGTTGAGGAGTGTGGCAACTGGAAGCTCTTTCTTTCTGTCATCCTTCTCTACAGCATATCAAAAAGAAGTAGAGCTAATAGCTCTCATGCATTGTGCCTTAAGGGAGTCATTCTGTTCGCTCCTCTCTTTGCACAGAGGCTAAATTTATCTTGTAATAAAGTTGTCGTTAATGCAAGAGAAAACATCTGCTTTTTAATGCTGGGAAACATGAGTGGAATTTGTCTTCTGCGTTTATTGCAGGTAGTCTTGCAGTTCTGGAAAGATTATTTTGCATTAGGCTTTTGGGGTTTAAAATAATGCTCCCCACTATTCAAAATGTGAAGTGTTTCATCTTTGTGGAATTAAGAAAAGAACAGAAAGCATGTGTTTGTTTTTTATAAACTGAGAAAACTGCTCATTGTCAGTTTACCCTCTCTCTTGTACCCTGCTCCTGAAGATAATCAGCCATGAAACCTGTCAAACTAATCACTGTCTTCAAAACTGGTCCTTGTGCAAGGCTGCATTGCCCTTCAGATCATTTTGGTCGTGTCATAGTGCTGGAATGGCTCATTTTTGACACATAAAGTAGGAATGTGTTGCAGGTGATGGTTAGTTGTGCTGGGTTTGCATTATTAATGACTATCAGAATAAAAAGCCTGTCTGCTTACCATCAGGTTCACAGAGAAGGAGCTTTGTCTCAAAAACATGCTGGCAGGATTATTTAGATTTCATTCTAATGTGCCCAATACAGTCTCTACATATTCTCAAATAAGATTGGCTGTGACAGTAAATATTTGTTGAGATAATGCACTGCAGCAGTTGTGTTTTGGTAACTTTCAATTCAATTGCTTTCCTTCTTTGTTTGTTACATATGCATAAACTCATAGAATCCCAGACTGGTTTGGGTTGAAGGGGCCTTAAAGCTCATCCAGTTCCAGGACCCTGCCACGGGCAGGAGCACTGACTGAAGCAGGTTGCTCCAAGCCCCAGACCGGTTGTCCTCTATCCATATACTGGTAACTTCTGGAGCCACCTCTCTCCAGATGCCCAGTCAGGTGCCGTTTTCCCACAAGTTCAGCTTAGCTACTATGGGAGATGGACTTAGTGGATTTGTTATCCTATTGACTCAGTCCAAACTCAGAGCCACACAAAAAATGACGGACCTGAAATGCTCTCGCTTGTAGTGACTACAGCATTTTAATGGGAGTTTCAGGAAGAAGATACTGAATTTCTCCCCTAAAGAAAATGCAGGAACTTTAGGAATTAACTGCTGCTTTTTGGATGTTATTCAGAGAACAACTCAAATCTGATCTTCAAAACTGAAAGCCAACTATTAACACGTATTCAAGAGACAAGCTGTTGCTAGGGTAAGAAAATTACTTCTCTATTCAGGATGAAAAGACACAAAGCAAAACTGAAGTGACCAATTTAAAACAGTATGAGCATTCTTCTTCCTCTGACTTCTATTCTGTGTGTGTGTGTTTGCCATGGGGGGGATGACTGGGGTGATTCTGTGAGAACAACTTAATGAATATGTGCTCTGTAAAATAAGCACCTACCCTTTTACAGATAGATTATAACCTGAATAATCTGGGGGTATTCAAAACACACCCCAACTTCTTGTGAAAGCTTGGTTCCGTTCTTACAAGAAACATGTCCTTGGACTAGACTGCCTAACAAACTTGATGTTGCTTGCTATCCGCATGCTAAATATAACTACTTATTATCTGGTTATGGATCAAGTCTCCAATAGATTATATACACTAATGGATCTGGTATCTGTTCAGATGGATGCTGAGTATCTCTTTAGGACTTGGGGGAAATGGAAGGGCTTCAGGTCACTGGACAATTTTAAGTGTTAGGGTGGAAAGATAAGACTTGGGGTAGAAATACAAGTCTGTTTTCTTCATGTTTGGAAACGGTGGATAGGCGTTATCACAGTGAAACATACCATGATTATGACCAAAACAATTCACAAATTGCGTTCATTTTCCTGAGCTACTTTACCCATTTATTTTTTCCCCTCTTAGAGCTGAAATGTATTTTGTTGAACCTTTTATTGACTTTGTGTTGTTTAGTGTGGCGGTATTGCTTGGCATAAGCACAAAGTAGGAAAATGCTGTGGAATTTCTAATTTCTTTGAGAAGTTTTTACTCCTCCAGTTTGGGGCAAAAAACATTCTTGGAAAACTAGGGCTTGATTTTCTCTCTTAACCACCTCTGTGAGTAGAGGAGAGAGGTTTATTTCCGATGAACTGGCCCTTTTGTTCCTCAGTTCCCCATTCCAGTGCATTCCCACTGCCCATATCCCTTTCTGTCACATGCAGTGCATCACTTACCAGCAGCAGTGCTGTGTGTGGCTGGGCCAGAGCTGTGTGTTTAAGACCCATTTGGCTGGCTGGACAGCTAGTGGACTCTGCCAAGTGCTCCTCAGCAGTACTTTGCCTTGATCCTTTCTGCCTTGGTTGGTTCCTTCTGCCTTCACAAGCTGGTACTTGCAAAACTTGAAGATTTTAAGATGCATTTGGGATCCTGACTTCCCTTTTATGTGTTTGCAAGTTGTCAAGGGAGGACACAGAGCAACAAACTTCATTTTCTTAGAATGTGAACATGTGATTTCTAGGATATTAGTACAATGAAGTAAGTCAGAATTTGTTGAAAATATGATGCCCAATTCAACTTATTACTTTAGCTTTTCAGTATTTAGAAGAGCATTTTCTCTGATTGTGCTTCTATGGTCAGAAATAACTTGCAAACAAAGACGAAATGACACTCTGGGAAATTAGAGTTGCCTCTTCAGTAAAACCTTGAAGTAGAGTAATATTAAAAGCATGAAGCTGTTTACAAGTGAACATCCCAGAGGTACTTAACTGTGGTTCAGCAGATGCAGACTGTTGATTGCATAAGGCTGATTCTAGGCAGTACTGCCAAAGAAGCGGGGGCTCAGCAGCATTAGCACTTGTGCAGATGTGACCAGCTGAACCAAGTTCCTCATCTGGCTGGAGATTTTGTGGTAGGGGGATTAGTTTCCAGCCAGATTAAGGACCACATCTATCTAGCTGATTACAAAACCCATAAGCACTTCCATCAGCTGCACCCGGAACACTCAGCCAAAGAAGTGCAGAGATAGTCCCTTCACCAGAAGTGCAGATTTCTATCTTCTTATGCAAATTGTAAATCTGCACCTTAAGAAAGGTCTTGTTGACAGGCTCAGAAGGGCTCAGCTGCTCGCATGCTCTTTAAAGAGAAAGTCAAAGATCCAAAATCTTGTTGCTTTAAACACATTTGCGTATGCGGTGGTAGTAAACTTATACCTGAATAAGTTCAGATATTTCAGAGCAGAAACCCCTGTAAACGTGTTTTGTACCTTTGCATACTAAAAAATGTGGTGTCTTTCATGATGTTTTGTACGCTGATAGATTGATACTGTATAAATTTCACTCCCTTTTTAGCTTCAGATTAGAAGCTTCGTACAGATCTCAAGGCTTCTAAAATGCTTGGAATCCAAGATGTCAGTATAACAGTGAGCTGAAATATGATGGATTACACTGTGATTTTGTCTTGGGGCTTCCAAGGGGGTTTTTATTTAGAGGTTTATACCTTAAGAGCTAGTCTGTCATTCTAGATTCTTCACTTCCATTTCAGTTGATTTTTCAGGTTGCTGTTAGAAGACTTATCTTAAAGAGTGCATGGGAAGGCAGGTGGTGAGATGCTGATCAAGGTGGCACCACTCCAAAAGCTATGAGGCTGTTTCCTGATCTGTATATTTTCAGGATCAGATTTTAAAAGTTGGCTTGGTTTCTGTTCCTCATTCCTTAGGGAAGTGCTGCTTAGGCTGGGTTGGCACAGTGTGGGTTTGGCTCAGCTTTTCTACTGCTTGGCATCTCATTGTGCCATGGCACACTTCAGCCTCTGCAGTGTGAAATCGTTGAGGTGATAAAGGTACAGAGCACTCACTCCATCAAGCAAGTGGCATGGTTTGGGGCACACCAGTGTGTGTGTTGCTCTATGGCTCATTACAAAAGTGTTTAGGTAGCCTAGGGACTTCGAAAGATTGTTCAAGTCCTTGCTTATTGTTCCTTGTGCAATAAACTTTAACAGTTTCAATATACAAAATGCTGTCTTGTCTCACCAAAGGTCATGCAGTGTTTTTCACTGGGGATTTAAATGTTAAGCCTACAACAGGCAATTAATCTCTTCTAAGTTTTACTGGTTTTATTCTTGTTGGAGAAAACCCTTTGGGAAAAGCTCTCTCGTGGGTCTTGAGTAGATGATAAAGCTGTGATAGTTTGTTATAATGAGCCCAATTGTGAAATCCGGTTTGCCTTCTGAACTCCAATATACCATTCCCCCCGGTAGATGCTATTCACAATGATTTATTTTTACCTTGCTTGTGATAGTCCCCTCTCTGGACTATGTCCATCCACAGTCTTCATTGCCAACAATTGCCATGCTCCTCATCCTGTAAGTATGCTTCAGGTGGCACATTTTAGCTATTACCCAACGTACGGGAACTCCAGCCTGTGTTCAGGTAGGAGCTACAACACAGTAATTACACATTTGGCTTTAGCCTCTGGTGAACATTTTCACTAGCAATACCGGTAATGAAAAGAGCTACCTAGCAGGCAGATCAGAACTGAGCATCTATTCTATGACTGTGATACTTTGTAGATCAAATACTTGGTTTAATTTTCATACTTTACTGGAATAACCACTTAAGTAAAGATTTAAGCATTGGCGGTTTGAACACTGGGAAAAGATACGTGGGTTTGTGTGTACCGAAAGGCAGAGGATGCTAGCAGTGTGCTTTTTCTTCCTTTGCAAATACCCATACTGTACTTCCCTGTGAGCTTGCCCAAATACAGAGAAATAAATGGCTGCTATATGGAGTGATAAGAATTTAAAGCATGGGCAGTGTGTTAAAAAATCCCCCCTGGAGAGGGTGGTAGGTTTATGTTTTAGGAAGATCTTTAGGTTGTCGATTGCTGCAGTGCTTCTGGTTCTGGCTGTGAAAGAGCTAAGGGAATGATGCTGAATTGTGATGGTATACCCTAGTTTTAGAAGGATGTCCTGCTTAAGGGAATATTCGTAGAGCTTAATAAAGTATTATTCAGCTTTAAGGTTTATTTGTGGAGATTTGAATTCAGGAAATGGCATTGTTATGCAAGAACTGGAGCAGCTGAAAGGAGATTAATACACTAAGATTTGGAGGGGGAAGCTGGGAAGAATTTCTTAGCTTAGGCACTGATCTTTGTATTTATCTTGGAAACTTTCTGTAAAAATTCCTTTTATTTCTTTGGAGCAGAATAAGGATTCAGGATCAAAAAGATGCTATTGATGTGTATAAACTGAAGATGTTTCCAGTCTTTGTGCAGAAATTTCCCCATTTATTCAGGAGATCTGGGTGTGCTTCACTCCAGGCTTTGCTTTCCAGGGACTCATTAAAATGACTGCACAAGTGGCATCAGATCATTTTTATTCAGCTATGTTATTAACAGAATAGAAAATTGGAATGATTAAGCCATGAAACTGTCCCTCAGGAACACCTCCACAATTGGTTCCGATTTGATTCCAACGCTTTCTTCAAGAGAGTCAGCAGTACAGAGCTGAGCTTCTGTGTGCCTACAGATGGAAAGATTCTGGCATTTGCAGAAGAGTTCACATCTTATGTTTAAAATGGACAACTTCACATCGGAAGTCTTTTTCATAAAGATGCTACAGATTTGATTGCTTTTATTGCTGCAAACAATAACCATAGATCATAAAAACCAGAAAATGTCCAAGTTTTGTGAGATTTTGTGCAGAAATGAGATCACAAAACACCGTACAAAATCCCAGTATAAAAGATGCAGTATCTCATGTACCTCTTTCGCTTTACAACTTTGATGTTGTGTTAGTTTTTCACTGGGAGAGAAAAATCTCTTTGAACAGAGGAATGAGTTTCAGAGGAGTAAAACTAGAGGAAATTAATCTATAGCAGTGAAGTAACTCAAGTTCCTTGGGGAATAAATACCTTCCCTGGGGAAAGGGGGGTAAACAAAAAACCCAAACCACACAACACGCACAATCCTCACAGTTTTGGAGGGAAGAATAAAGATGGTCAATAACTTAATGAAGGAAATAGCTAATGAAATGTTAATATTTCAAACTACTGGCCTAAAAGCCAATTGAAAAAGGGATTTCTACATGTAATCTTTCTCAGCTGTCAACAAGAAAGCGAGGGGCTCTTTGGGGATCACTTATATCCTCTATTCACCTTGTAAGTTAAGGTCTCTGTGCTGTAACTCTCAAGGCAATGACAGTGCATGCTGAGCCCTATTTTCCCCTGGAGCTGAATGCTTTCAGGCACTCACAGCTTCACAGGTCCTTGCAGGCAGCTGAAAGCACCATGACCTTGGTAATTTATACAGCAGCATCCGAGCAGCCTTTGCAATCCCTGAGCTCTACAGTTGTGTGTTATGCATGGGGTCTGGAGTCCAAATGCTCTGATCCGGTAGCAGTGACAAAGCTGTGTCAGAGATGAGTACATGTGGAAAGTAAGGGTCTTAACTGCACAGATCTCTTCTGAGTAATAGTCAGGATAGGAAAGTGAAATGTTACATCCCCTGATGCATACTTAATAGTCCATTCCCTGTAAGTATATGTGGTATGTGTATTTCTTAATTACATGCAGCATAAAATAGCTGAGACTTTGAGGTAAAACCCCCAGAACTTTAGGAAATAGCAATTTAGAGAATTGAGGATTGCAGTCACATGCACAGATATGGATCTGTAAAGTGTTAACGCATTAGGTCTTCTCCAACTTGCAGGTAGCAGAGCTTTAAAGTACCAATCTGTGGAAAAACCAATTGGGTAAAGGCAGCAGATCTTACCAGCCTAATGAAAAAAGAGCATTTCTAAGCTAAACCTGTAATTCCAAGAAAAGCAACTATATTTTTTGCCCATTCGAACTTCATTGCCATTAAATAATACTTCTCAGTTTTCTACTGTTCCTCCTTTAGAAGCGTGTGTTTCTTTTGGCAGGTAAGCATGCTAGAAAGCTCAGGGTAATTTGGTTGCTTTGGAGGAGCTGGAGCTGTTTGAGAAGATAGGAATTTCTGTTTAGAATGGAAAACCGATCCTAATGGGCTCTTTGGAGGCAGAATGGTTTTTCAAAAATTCTTCTGCTGATGGATATTAGAAAAGCATTTTCTGTGGAAAAAAGAAAGGTTCGTATGTTGAAACTGAAATATGGTGTGAGCTGAATACGTGTCCGGATACATTCCACCACTTGCTGTTTTCAGTGTACTACTTTGGATTGACAGTAAGGCTCCTTGTGTTATGACACACTGCTTAAAAGCCCTAAGTGGAAGGTAAATGTTAGCGTGGTAAAAGAGAGCTTCAGGAAAGAACAAGTGTCACACACATTTAGCTTTGAAAAGGCAGTGTAGTGCTGTGGCTCGCTGCTTGTAATAGAGCCTGATGTGAGGAAAGGGGTGTTTTATAAAAGGGAAATTGCAATTAAGGAAATAGCATGTTCCTTAATCACTGCCATTTCAGAGTGACCTGCAGAAAAATGGTGTTTGTTCTGTGTACTGCTTTCTGCAGGCATGAGTTCTAAGGCACGTGTGAGTTTTAAGCATTTTTATCCTGTATCATACAGTAATTCTGCCCGCTGATTTTTTGTAGGTGGGAAGGAGATTTGGCTACTTACAGGAAGGGAAGGTGCAACAGTCCTTATGCATTACCTGGATAAAATCCTCATCCCAGACTCATGGTGTTAGGAGCATTTTAATCTAATTGGAGCAAGAAATTAGGTGGAGCACCTCAAGCTCCCTAGCTCCTGTGCCTTAACCTGCTTAGCAAAGGCAACGGAAGAACACAGGACCTCCCTCCTTTCCCACGGAGTATGGCTGGGTGTTCCAGCCAGCTACTCCAGCATTTAGATCATCTCCTTTAGGAGGACTTCAAAACAGAAGCAAGAATATTGTAAATAGTCTGGGATCAGATACATGTGGAGATCTAACTGGATGATTTTTCTCATAGGCAAATCTTTGTTACTAGTGTGTGTTTGAGAAAAAGCAGTTTTATACAAGTAAGGTGTATATTTGTAGCAGGGGACATAAAGAAAATTAAGTGACCTATATTTGGGCTCCTTTTTGGGGTTTAGGCGTACACTGTAGTTCTGGCCATAACAAGTAGGTTTTGCTTAAAAATAGTTCTTTTCCAGATACTCATGCAAATCACTGTGTTGCTCTTTGTAACATATGCCTAATGGGAATATGTATTACCTGTTTACCCAAGCGCAGAACTTGTGTGTTTAGTCCCAGGATGAGTCTGGAGGCTGTATTTCCCCCTTTTCTGTTTCTCCATATTGCACTGTCAAAGCAGGTATTTGATGTCAAATGTGAATTTTGTCTCTGGGCATACTTAACATAGTAGAGTACAGGCATTTGGTTCTCTGCACAACCAGTCTAGGCCTACCTGTGTCTACTTAAAATAACGAATTTTAAAGGTCTTTAGCATCTGCCATATTGAGTACTTTTTAACCCTTTTGCATCTCATTTTCAGCAGTGCAAGTTTCTTTAGGTTCCTGATGTCTCTAATAATACGAGCTTTTTAAGAACATTTCAAGACTATTTATTGACTGATGGATCCTAATGGCTTCTGAAATGCTGTATCTTGATTTGGTCTGGAAATCTGAGTAGATATCAAATTCTGTTTGTTTGTCTTTTGGGATAAGATTAACGAGTCTTGTAAATTATTAAAGGCTGTGCTCCCATCTCCCAGACCTGACTTCTCTGAACAGGCGCTGGATGCTAAAAGCTACACATTAGTAGGTGAGCTGATAGCTGAATGTATTTATCATTGATGACTTGGTGGGAATTTCCCAGTCTGAAGGAGGGAGGGAGGCCGGCAGAAATGCCTTACATGGGAAGGTGATGGTAAAAGATTTGCCATTTTGTGCATGCATTTCTGAAGGGTTGTTTGGGCTCATGCTGTGGGGTACCCAGCGTGGAAAGTTATCACTGGCAAGTGGATTGTATCTTGCTTTGCACCCTCTTACTGTTCTTACAGACCCGTGAGGTGTTTATTATAACCCTGATATAATCTGAAGCATATTCCTGTGAAATTTATTTAGTGTGTCCTCATCAACTGTTTTAGCACAGAAAAAGGGGCTGTTAAGCAAAGCTAAAGCCGTGAAGCAGAAAGAGAGTCACAGATTTCAGCATGGCATCTTAGATATCATCAAAACCAGTTTCAAAGCATTATTGCCAGCCACAGGCAGAGAAAGCAGGCAGTATTCTCACCGAACTCGTAGTCCTTGAAATTCGAATCTGCTCGTAAAGAACTCTGGAGATAAAATGTCATGATTAGGTATCCCATTAAGAGAATATATTACGGGTATACGTAGGATAACTTTTCTGCTAATGCACAGATTGAAAATGTTTCATGAAAATGAATCAATACTTAAAATGAAACCCAAACCTCAAAATGACAATTTCCTTTAAGACATGGCTCATTCAGGGTGCTTAATGTCTTCTATCGCCACTTAAGCCTGTCTAAATCTGGATTGCCGTGACCTTACCGTGTGATTTGTCCTCTGTGACTCCCACCTACTATGTGCCCATTCCCTCTGGCTCCCTGTGGGGGCATTCAGTGTCCAGCTCCATCAGCTCCCTGAACTGGCTCCCCATGGATCATAGGAGCACCTGTGTGTGAACACCGGGAGGAGCTGAAGTTCAGAAGCCAGTGATGAGGGTAGGGCCATGCCAGCCCAGATTTAGCTTGATCTGAGATGATATAGATAACACACCCTTTTGAAATGTCACTCATTTGCAATATATTATCTTTAAGTTTCAGCTGAGCCTGGAAGTTTCTGATTGAAATGGATTTTAGATTAAGCTGGGAATTTGCAAAACAACAGAAGAGAGAAAAACTGTAGCATGAGTCATAAGCATGGGACCTTCCACCCCTGGATGCTCAGGATGGCTGAATCGTCAGGATTAGTTAGCAGGGTAACTGTAGCTTCCAACGTGTAATCAGCTGCAATGTCCATTGTACTTTCAGGTTGTTGGAATGAAAGAACCAGTTTAGTCATCAAATTTTAGTGTTACTATGAAATTCTGTAGATTATGACCACTGCTTTGAGCAACACGGCATAGATGATGTGCTGCATTAAATGCCGATGTTTGTGAAACGTTTAGTGGATTTATATGTTCTTGTTTACTTCTCATAACATCTGTGACAAGCTAGGCCCATCACAAACCACAGTAAACCCAATATATTGCTTTGGAAATTCACAATGTAATGATTGATGCAGGAAAGGGAGGAGGATAAGATGTGTCCAGGCATGTTATTAAATACCAAAGAATAAGTGGAGTAATTGTAATAGAACACTGCCTGGCTACAGGATTTGCAGCCCCCTGCTCTGGCTAGGGGGAACTGCCAGGTTAAAACAGTAAATGAGGACTGTAAATTCTCTGTTCAGAGGTCACTGGAATTGGAGATGGTTTAACTGAGTGTGTTATAATAAAATAAAGGAGAAAAAAAGGGGAACATGGAATAACTGACCCAGCTATAGTTAGAATAAAGCCAGGATCTGGAGAAACAAACAGCCTTTCGGCTGGCTGTTGAACTATATCCCAACCTTTTTATTTCAGCTTGAAACGTGGGCTTTCTTGCTTACCCAATAATACCGTAAAATGGAGTTACATCTTTATTTTTGCAGTTGCTGGTCTTGACCACTTTGATGTTTAATGATAGAATTCTAGGAGAACACATCCTGCATAGAGGCAGCAAAGGGGTTGAAAGTACCTCATACCTGTGGGGCATTTTGCATGGTTTTTCTCTGGTTGTCTTTGTCAACCGTATTTATCACTAACATACTCAGAAGTCTTCTGCAAAACAGCTACAAGATGTTGATGATGTTGAAATGCTTCACTAGAGTAGCTCTAACATTGAACTTCAGATGAGCCTATAAAGGATTTCTGCCTAGATTTGTTACTACCACTTCCTAAGTCTCCAGTGACTCGTATCTGTTACCCATTGGCATGCAAAGCTCTGTGCCAGTTGCCCACGTAGACACTCAGACACAGGGATGTATGGAAACATTTTCCTTCTGAGGCAGCTTGACCTTCCGAACCTGGCTTTGAGGATTGGGAAAGGTTGTTTTCACTGCTCGGTTTCCCTGTCATCCTGCCTGGTGGCCTGCTGCACCCGCTGGAAACTTGGAAAACCCTTGCTTTCATGGGGCTTGAAGCCCACTGGTGTGTTGCATCATCAGATGGCAAGTTCGTTGCTTGCTGTAACAACTGCCAGGGTGTTGCTTAGCTCTTCTGTAACTCATCAAGCAGGCAGTTTGGCATCCTGAGAACATACTTGCAAACACCAAAGCATATGGTCCTCAGGAACGAAACATTGAATTCCATACCCATCCCCATCCTCTTACAAAACCACTCTTTAGTCTAAATTCTGACATTTTCTTGAACTCTGGAGTTTGACCAAATGGACAGTTATTTTCGTGAATTTTCTGAGTAATGCCATTCAGCAGTAGCATTGTTCACAAAAGAGGCTTTTGTCTGTACCTGAGAGGAGAATGTAGCCAAACTTGGCATCTAACAAAATTTAGGAGGGTTTCTCTGCATTGAGCTTAGTTTGGGCAACTTTACCTGACACTTTTCTTAAGGCTTAGATTTCAGGTGGTGTATCTGCATTGGCAAGATGAAAGGTGTTTGTATTTCCTATGGAACTTGGAATTTCTGTGACTTATGGGTGCTTCAAAGCTACCATCTCAGTGTTTAGGTACCGTGAATGTGCCCTCTACTCCTCATTGCCATATCCCTCCCTCATTTTTAGTTTTATCGCTCTTTCCCACCTCTTAATGGTCCTGTAGCTTACCTTGTGTGGAGAACAAAAAGCAGATGAAAGCCATGTTGCACCTCTGGTGGCACCACAGCCTGACTTCCCATCCTGTCCTGGTCATTCATTTCTACTTCTGCACTGCCTCCGGTGTTATGCCAGCACATGTGTTTGTGCAGCCCTGTGGTGAACCCAATTAGGGAAGCGATTCAACTGGAGGAGAAGAAGCCTGCCAAAAAAGACCAACTGCCAGCATAAAGCAACGTTGTCTTGGGGGCTTAAGTTTGTTCTTCTGCTGAGAAAATGATAATGGAGCCTCCGCCTAAAAAATAAGGTTTTGCCTAAAAATAAGTGATATGTAAATTGTGGGTGTTCAATTTAAAAATGATTGCCACTGACTAGTGCATATTCTTGTGTTTCAAATTCTTGCATTTGTTTCAAGTCCTTGTGTTGATTTAGCCCAGGTCAGTTCCTTACTAAGTTAAATTAAATCACTGAAGTGTTCTTGAGTAAATAAAGCATCCCCCTGAGCGCAATGCTGATGGAGCTTGGGCAAACTGCTTGGTCGCTGAAGTTTACTTTACTGCAGCAAGGTTTCCCAAGGCAGTTCTTGCAAGGCAGTAGGTTGGCAGGTTAGAGTCTTTCAGGAGCACTGCAGGTGTGCCAGTCAGCCTTTGTGCACTGGGATCAGCCGGCTGAGCTATACCAGCAGGTCTTCAGTGTTCATATTTATACGCACATGGCTCCATTGCCTAAGCTTTTTGTCCCCCATGGCAAATGAGGAGAGGGATTCCTTATGGATCAAGTATTCACAACCAGTTTTTCCACTTATTTGTTTCTAATGCTATGGATACAGATTTGCAACTACCCAGTTTGTGTGCTCGTGCTACTGTGTGGCTTTCAGATCACAGTGATAGAGTTAAAATAGATGTAGCAATATGGAAAGTATTCCCAAAGCGAAGTTATCTGTCAGGACATAATCCCATCTAGCAGCTTGCTGCTGCTGAGGAAGCTCCCCAGTACTCTGCCCTTCCCCTTCCTCCCCACCCATGCTGGTGCCACCACCTCAGGTCTTTGTCAGCTGATTTAACCCACTAACTCGGCACAACCCGGCACAAGTCGGTGGCTTTCTGCTGTGTTAGTGAGTTGATGTGCACAGAAGAGGAAGCAGAACACAGCTGACAGCGAAGGCAGGGAAAGGAGTGAATCCACAGCCTTTCATCTGTAAGGACACCCTTGTGTAACTTCACCCTTAATGATCCAGGTGATGCAGATAAGGAGCATTGCTTATGTCATTAATATCTCTGTGTGTAAGGTGTCTAACTGTAGGCCTTCTGTTGCAAGGGCTGTCTTCTGTGCTGTGTCACGTATAATACTGAAGCAAAGCTAAGATGCTGCTAGCAGTCCTAAAGTTACTGGAATTAAGTTATTTTATATGATAATTAATGGTAAGAATTAGAAAAAAGTGATGGGAGTACATTATGCCAAGGAGGAACCCCGTTAAGGTTACAGTCAACTTTTCTGAAGTGAGAAAGCAAGCCAAAATATATGCTGTTATGTTGGCAAATTCTTTGAAGTCCAGCTAAGAGTGAAACCCAAAGCAAGGATGCTCAGTTTAAGTTTCTGTTGAATACCAGGAAAGAGGAAAATGTGGTTGTTACAGTATTTCTTTTACCTTCATTCTGCATGCCAGATAATTCAGTTTGCTGCTCGGGAGGCTGCTTTAGCATTACAGAGGAAGTCTGTCTCCTCGTAGGTACCTTGTCTGCTGTGAAGGGGAGGGCAAGACAGAGTCAGAGGCCTGTCCCCTGGACTGGAGGAGGTATGAGATAGCATGTCCTCTGACCGGTGGCAGACAGCTTTGTCGGGGCACTGTTGGCTTGATTTACTTGTGCCCAAACCGCTACATGGCAGATGATGCTCTGGCTACTTGGAAAAGCAGATCAAGAAACCAGTTTAGGCTTAAAATCTCTATAAAATGAATAAGAGAATATTCACAACACAGTTTTCTCCACTTCTTGGCATCTTTTGCTGTCCTGTGCACCTGCCTCTCCTCGCTTACAGGCAGATTATTAGTGCTCAGATCTTAGCCCAGGAGCTCCTGCTTTGATTTCAGAATGTAATTCCAATTTGTGTCTGTCTTCCCCTTGTTTTTCCCTGTCAGGTTTTACCTAAGAAGCACACAGTGTATAGCCAAGCTGAAACACAGCTGTAGGCTAGAGCACAGTTCATAACTCAGGAAGCAAAAAATAGAACCACAGAATGGTTTGTGTTGGGAGGAGCCTTAGAGCTCATTCAGTTCCAACCCGTTGCCGACAGTTCCGACGTTTGCAGGTTGCTCCAAGCCACATCCAACCTGGCTTTATCAATATTTCCCCTTTATCTTACAAAACCATAGCATGAGGACTTTTTGCCACAAGGAGGAAGGACCCAAATTCATGCACTTGATACTTTTTGCAATTGGTTTTTACTGTGAAGCATTGGACCTGTAGTTTAAGTGTATCTTCTGAATGTGTGTGCTGAGCAGGGAAGTACAGACGCATGATGTTTTGCTTGAGTAGCTTTGTCACTGTGCTTCTAAGGTTGGATTTTTCTGGGGAGCATGCTGTGACAGCATTAGCCCTCATGGCTTCTGTCCTCTGCCTTTCTTCTACAGCACACAGATGTCAGCTGTATTAAACTTTTGTTCTTGGAAGCCCTGTTACAGCCAAGTTTTCCACTGGTTTTTGTTCTGTTGGTTTCCTACAAGAGAGATTCTCAAACTGTAGTCAGCAAAAAATATATTAAACAGCTTCTTTCTCAAGGCGAAGTTTGGGTATGTGCAGCAGTCTGTGTGAAGCAGAGTGGCCTGTTAGCTCATTTTAAAAACAGACGTTAGGAAACAATCTTAGCCAGGTCAAGTTCCCTCTCAGCTCTCTGGCATGGAGGAAAATGCTGACAAGTGTGATGCTCTTACTCAGAGTGATTATCTTGTAGAGGAAAAGAGCTTCAGTTCAATATGCATACACAGCTTTTGAACTCTTAAGTCCTGTCTTCCTCAAAGATCAGGGAAGAACCAATTTGCTTCCCTTACATAAAGAAAATCACCTCCACGTTTCTTAAATTACAAAGAGGATTTATGGGTACCTTAGTAGACCTTTCTAAACGGCTTTACTTGATAAATAGCTATTTTCACAGTGGCACACATTTTCCTGTCTGTCGAAATCTTGTGTACTGCTCAAAATTCTGTATGGAAACACATCTGAGCCTAAAAGCAAATAATGGCAGTGACTTTCAGCCTTGCTTCCCTGTACCCAGTGAGCTAATGCACATATCTGGGGAAGATGAAGTGAAGGGAGCCTGTGTGAGACCAATTGGAGCTTTTAAGCTGCAGCAATACCAAACCAGTGGCATTTTAAAGAAACGGTTAAAATCAATTCCTGTAGGTTAGTGCTGGCCTCTTTGAAATTCCCCCAGGTTGAGAAGAGAAGGGGAGAAGGAACTTTAACCAGCTCATTTGATAGGAAATGACCCTCAGAGGTGATTGGAGAGAATAATAGGTGGCAGGTGACAGTGGGGAAATTGTGGTGGAGCAGCAGCTTGGACTTCGATACATTGCACAGAGTGGGCAGCAGAGGGATGGGACAAATTCCCCACCACAAACCTTACAGAGCAGCAGTATAATATATTCCCTTTATTCCCACTGACTGCCCATGCACTGTAGCTGTTCAGAGCAGCATTACATTGATGAAGCAATATGCTGGACAGTTATCAAGTATGGGAAATGTTACCTCGTATGCAGATATCAGTGGGGTTTCTTCCATTTATGTGCACGTTTTCAAGTGCAGTCATGTGTGGGAAACCTGTGACTCCTCCACTCGGTGGGAGTTTTTTCTTTAGCATTTAAAAACTTGGTATTTGAGATACTGGAGGTTAGGAGTGGGCAGTTTCTCAGAAAGATTAATAGAACCCACTCTGCAGGGGCAGATGAACAGTATCCATCTCCACAACTACCAAGCCTCTTGCACTTGCACTTGACCTTGTGTAGTAGCTTACAAAGGAGAGGGAAACTTTGAGTGCGTGTGCGCAGAGCCTGCCCTGGGTAGATACTGAAGCCTTTTCTTACTATGAGATGCTTTACCTCAGGGGGACTGTACTTGCAGCGACCTTGCCTGACCTCGGCTGGAGTTCATTAAGTAACTCCTATAGCAAAGAACAGTTGCAACAACCTGTTTTCTGCTGTACCACCAGCACATGCTGGGTAGTGGTGAGCCGAGGAAAGCGTCTCTGCCTGTAACAGGTTGCTCCGTGGTGTTCCAGTGTGGCATCCCCAGCCTTTGTTCGGAGACCGACCAGGTTACTCAGATCAAAATGCCTTCTCCAGTGCTTTGGGGATACTTCTGGAAGTGAATAATAAAGATCCCTGTTACATATTGAAGAATAACAGTTCCAGGCATTACACTTACGACTTTGAAGGTATAAGATGACTGGTAATGATCTTCATCCTCCTTTGCCATCACCCACAGTCCATTTATTTGCAATCTGTTTCACTTCCATTGTTTCTTTTCTTTCTTTGCAAAATATAAATGCAATTAGAATACGAAGTCTCATTAGCGCACTGCCTCTAGCACGGCTGCCTCTTTATAGATGGGACAGAAAGACATAAAATGCAGTGAAGTGCTTAGCAGAGGGGGAAACAGCACACAAATTATTTCAGCTCTGTAAAGCATGAAGGCACAGAAAAATAATCGTGACTTCTACTACAAATCTTGAAGGGTTTTTTCCCTATTTTAAATCTCCTTTTAATAATGCTTGAACAGTTCTGTTGCTTGCAAATATGGAGCATCACAGTGAACCTACATTCATTTTCTATGTGTTTTTTTCCCCCAAAGAAATTTCTCTGCCTTTAAACGTGTGTCTCTGTTCTCAGCACTTGACAATTCTTTCACCCTCTTCTTTAAAGCTTCTGGGTCTGACATAAGGTCTAACTTGAAAAGAATGCAGCAGAGGAATGTGGGGCGGAGAGTTGGAGGCGAGGAGCAGCACCCCTCAGTGATTGCGTACATCAGAGCACTTCAAACTGGAAGACAGGTTGAGGGAGGCCTGGAAAAGAAATCACAAATCATAATAGCATATGGGAAAGCAAATAGAGGTGCTACAAAGGAGCAAGTTTCTGATCTGGTTTGGGTTTTGTTTGTTGGGTCTTTTATTTCCCCCACCGACAGCCTGGCAGCTCAACACCAATGCACAAAGGTACTTCAGGCAAAGCTGTTAAGCTGTGGAATGTCCTTCCACAGGATGTTGTGGATGCGAAATTGTAAATGGGTTCAAAAGGTAATTGGATGAATTTATGAAGGAAAATTCCATGTGAGACTATCAAGTACAAAGCTGCCATTTCTTTTACAGCAGATCTCCACGCTGCAAACTGCTGGTGATGTGGGGAGGGTTTGACAGTGGTGCTGGTTCTGCCTTTATACTCTGGGCTGCTGCCAGAAGCAGACTAACGGATGAGCTGAACTTCTGGTCTGATCTGCTCAGCTACTGTCATCCTGTAAAGCATTTCTGCCCTTTCTGGGGCTTTCCTTAGCAGTTGTTGTATTTCTTCATCTTCTGTCTATTCCAACCAATTCAGTTTGCTTCCTGCTGTAGTTTCTTGCTTTAGATTTATATATTGTATTCGTGGCTTTCTCATTGCAAGATCAAATGGCACTTCATTGAGAAGTCAAATGTGTAGATTGGCTCTTGTCACAAACTTAATTTATGTTCTTGGAAGGGCTCCATTTTTGGTCCATTTAATTTATCTTAAACCTGCTTTTAAGTGAAACATTGACAAATGAGAGCAATCCATGAAGACATTTTAGCATAGTCTTTTGAAAATCAGTTTCCTAATGATTGGTGAGATTTCTTTTCCAGACTAGACTTAAAGTAAGTGTTCTGAAATGTCAAAGCTGCTAAAACTATTAAAAAGAAAGGGAATTTTGACAATGGCCCATGTATATGGCTTAACATTTTAGTACATTTCTGACTTCAATGATTAGAAACACTCAGCTGAGTGATGTTTTGGGTTAAAGCTGAGTTAGGTTTCTGGGTTAAATACTTCTGTGGCAAACCACATAGAGGAGGGCATTTCCAATGGAAGTGAATCTGGGAACTGTGTGTTTAACAAGACAGGGAAATATCAGGATTGGGGGGGAGGGAATCAAGATTCAATTGTGACAGAACCATTAAGGTCATTCCTAAAACTTCGTGTTTCACAATTGTCCCTAAGTGCTGGTTTGTCCCTAAGTGCTGGTGGTATTCCCATGTCTGTGGCTTGGTTCCAGGGACACACAGGATCCGCAGAGATGGAGCCTCCATCTTGGCAAAAGGAGCAGTGGGAGGAATGAGCAGTGGGTTTGTGCCCAGTGTACCTGGCAGCAGCCCCACAAGTGCAGAGGGCTGCAGAGTGCTGCATTGACCTGCTGTCCTTCTGAACACCATGCACCCAGGAGGGAGGGGTTGCAGTTCATCCTCTGCTTGCTGTGGTACTCAGATTGCACCGCTGCAGAAGTTCTCTCCAGTACACTGATGCTGGGGGCTGCTTACTTGCTTTTGTGTGTGATATTAACCAATTGAGCAGGCTGGAAACAGCCTTTATTCCTCTTCTCTCAGGAAATGCACTCATTTCATATGGGTAGGTTTCACAAAGGAGAATGCCGTGAGTGTGCTCTGTCTGCCGGTTTCTCTTCACATCACAATGCAGGAAGGTTTTCTGATAACCTTTGTCATACGTCCCCAGGCATTGGCTCCTGTGGGGAGGGCATTTACAGCTGGTAGCCCCAGTCTGAGGCAGCGTGTTAATGGTGGGCTTGTTTGAGATGCAGCCCTGGAACCCTCTCAGGAAATACATGGTCGTGTCACAGCTTTATTTGTTGATTTGGAACCAGAGAAGCCAGGTTATGCACTCAAGAGCAAGAAAAGTGGCATTGCAGCAGGGTGTAATTTTATTTTTATGGTCCCAAGCACTCTTTTGTTTGCAATTTTGGTTTAATATATTCCTGATCCCTTGGAAGAGAGGTGGGGGGGGCTACAAGTTGCTTTTTTTGTGCTTGCTGTCTCCAGCTCATAGAAATGTATTTATTCTGTAAAGATCAAAGGTGACCTGAAAAGGGGCTTTAGAAGAGATTCTTCATCCAAATGATACTTTTTCAAATACAGAGCATGGGGGAAGGAGGGGAGGGAGAAGGAAAACTTGAGAAGTTAGTTGTCTCAAGCTTTGGGTTTTGCTCAAAGTTCTCACTTACAAGAGATCTTGTTTTTACCAGAATTGCTGATAAGCCTGTGAGTAAAGTATGTTCTAATAAAAGTCATGTGAAGTATTGTAATACAGGTATCTTCTCTACTCTTACACACACACTCGGGGGGGGAGGGGGGGTCATTAATTTTCCGAAGAGATCCCAGGGCACTTCTTAAGTGCAGATCTACTTTTTGATACTGTCATTTGAAAACATACATGTGTTTCCATTTAATGTTTTTATTGGCACCTAAAACATGTGAAGTGAAATGGTGACAGTGCTGCTTCTAATGCTTCTGAAACTGCCTTTAAATTTGGCCTCTCATGATCTGTCGACTCAGGTGATGACTACATTTGCACGGGTAGATGCTGTGCAATTAAGGTATTGGTAATTTGTCTGCTTTTTATGGTAACATTCACAGGTTATCTTCAAGGGAAGATAAGACCATTTGTGACCCATTTGAAATACAGCTTAATACATTCCTTTCTTTGAGGATTGAAAGGAAAGGGTGGGAAGGAGATGGCAAATCTCAATGTATGAACCTGTAGAAGTCCAAGTCGTTGAGGAATTTGCAGTGATCTTGCTGATTTAAACATGGAATGAAGAGTTTGCTCAGGAAAGTCTTGCACTTTAACTTGTGTAAAACAGAATGAGAAAGGTCCTGAGAGATGGCAACAAGGCACATGTCTTGGGCAGGATTAGTGGCGTTCAGTGCTATGTGTATGCACATGTGGAGTAGGCTATTTCCAACGTTGAGGTTACTCCAGGGAAATCTTAACAAGTTCAGTTGATTTCTCAGAGTCTTCAAATTTACACACATACAAATGTTATTGGTAGCACTTCATTATTGTCTATAGTTGTTTGTTACCTTTTTCATAGCAACCACATGTGAAGAGCAAAGTATTTCTTTTAGGGGAAAAGAAACAAAATATTCATAATATAAACCAAGAAGTGGAAGTAGTGTCCTCAAATACTACAAACATGAGGACTTTGTGTTCATACTTGAATTTCAAAACCCCCGAACTTAAAAAAAAAACCCTTCACATAAAACACACTTTCTGAGATGATTTAGAGAAGCCTGGAGGAAAAGTATGTCTCTTAATCCCCCAGAAGTTAAAGTTGCACCATTCTTGTGCAAGGAGGCAAATGCTTCAGCAGAAACACTTTAGAGGAGAAAACTATCAGAACAAATGAAAACTCCAAGGGTTTCTGTTGGTTTTCATCAATGAAGATGAGCCCTGCCATACACTGCAGGCAGAAGTTGTCCTGTCAGGATGAAGTGCATGGTGGTAGTATGTGTATCTGTACAAAGAAGGGAGTGCGTGTTTTAGGAGGGTTCTGTAGACAGCCTGAAGCTTAAGCAGCAGGATGCTCAGGCTACTAAATGAAAGGATTGCAAAGCAAGGTATACTTTGTGGGGTTTTGGTAGGGATTTTCTTACATGCATAAGTCGTGTGTGTCCATCCTGCTACGTTAACCCACTTCTAAAGGGTGTAGTAGCATGAAACAATCTCATGCGCCCACACAAACGCACAGTGTTCAGAATTTGTGGCAAGGTGAGTACGTAATATTGCAGAGCAATTGGATTGAGGTACTTCTAATAAAAAGAAAGCCTAAAGTCAATGACTCCTGTATTCAAAAACTTGTAGTGCTTATATCACGTACAAAGAAAATCACTCAAACTCTGCTACTTCAACATTGCTTCTCTTCACACTCCCTTGCTTATCTTTTGCAAGAGCTCCTGTCAGGCAATACTTGTGCCTTTCTTTCCCTTCTGTCAATCTGTGATGATGATCTTGAAACTCTTCTGCAGTGGCAACTTGCAGTACTTGAGTAAATTGGGGCTTTTGTCAGATAAATTGCATTGGTAAAAAGTCTCTTGATCCCAGAAACCTTTATCTTCCCATTAAATATATATATATATTCTCCAACTCCCATTCTTCCCCTGTAATCTGTAAAGCACAATGTATGATGTGGTTCTTTGTTAATTTCAGAGGTAATTTCTAGCCTGTCAAAGACCTTCTGTCTCAACAACTTTGAGACAGATTTTGAAGGAGATGATAAAGCACAGCTGCCAGATTAGCAGACATAAGGGACTGGAAGGGGAGGATCTCGCAGATGGTTCTAATAAAACTCGGCAAACAGCAAAGGAGTGTGGTGCTGGGTGGGGGAGAGGATTGAAATTCACATTGTAATCCCAGTGCGAGTTTGGGGTTTGGTTTGTGAAAGGAAGTTGCATAAACAGCTCTTTGAGGGCTTGGGCTGCGCTGGGGAGTTTACTGTTGCTTTCCATTTCTCCTGTTGCTATAGTACTGCTGGTATTTCCTTCTTCCTGTATCCCTCTGGCCATGTGGCTACCTGAGGCTTGTATTGTTGTGCCGAGTCCTCTGGAAAGCCACATGCAGATAGTCATGAGATGTCTGTGCGCAGGCAATGATGGTACCAGCAGGAAATGTTGCTCCTTGTTGCAGCAAAGGACAGCAAAATTCATGCAGTAGATTTCTGTTGCTTTATTGACACATGCTGTTCCTGTTCCCATCTACTATGGGCTCCTTCACAGCACTACACAGCTCTTTGTCAGTTTAGGAAGCTCCTGGCTAAGCTTGAAACTCTCTTCCAAGCTTTAATAAACCATGAGCCTCTTTTAATCTGAAAGAGGTTTGTATTACATGATTCGTTCATAGGAATGGGACTAGTAATACCTCCTGTCTTCTTTCTGCTGTCTCCTCTTATGAAATAATAGTAGGTTTGTAAAATTAGGCCAAAAATTAGTGATTAAAAATTGCAGTAGGAAAGATGCAGCTGAAGGCCTGGATAGTCTCTGGTGGCCTCGGAATTCAATCACTATTTCTTCTTGATGTGACTCTTCAGGCCTCTTTGGTGAGGAATAAAGGTAGCTAGTGTTCGGGTTTAACCATTTCAAATCAGACATGCTGTATATTATATCTTGAACTTGGTTTTATATCCTGGTAGCTCATAGCAAATTGTTTCATCTGGTGAAAGAAGATGTGTTCGCAATGAATAGGCCCAAGATGGTGTCACTTCTAGGTACACTTGATAGGTTTGTGTTCTAGAAGGTCAGTTTGTTGACAGTGAATTGTTTCCAGCTTTATCGGGTGGCTACTACAGCTACAAGATGTGGTGGTTTCTTTTCCATTTGGGGCCACCTGGATCTGGTCACAGAATGGGAGGTGGATGTATATTCAGAGTTTGGTTTTAACCTGCTTCTGGATGATCAGCCTATGTTAAATATGGTGGTGGTTCTGGGCAGAGAACCTTCTTTTCACCTCATTTCCAGAACCAAAGTAATTAATGCTTTTTTTTTCTGCTCTTGCTAATCTTTAGTTCCTTCAATGAAAGGAATCATGTTCTGAGAGCATACAGACTCTCAGCCTACACAGTAGCCCTTTGGGATGTGTCTTCATCTTGTGGAAGCAAAAGCTTCTCAAATCAGTGGTTCAGGGGTAGCAGTCCTTCAAATGTATGAGTAACAGATACTTGTTTTTAAGAGTCCTTAAGCATGAGCAAGTCAATAAGTAATTCCATGAGTCTCTCCATGAATCAGTTCTATTTTAGGCAGTGTATTTATGCTATATTTAATATTTTATAAAAGTAAAAAAAGGTTTGACTTTTAAACTCCCTTTTTCTGCATCTTTTCTCCTGTGCATCTCAGAATTTGTATTGAAAACAAGTATATCTGGAATGGAAGGCACATTCCCTGCACTGATTCATTCCCTTTATCTCCCTTAAAAGTAGATGTAGTTTACAGCATTTCTTCACCCAAGGAGATAATGTAGAAGCAAAGAGGTTATTACTCTCCAAAATCAGAATAGTATATCCCTGCCTATGACCACATTGAGGGTTAGGCAGTGCAGCTTCAGAACACCATTGCCTGAGCAGCCTGGATGCACGTACAGCTCTATCCCCTCGCACGTGAGCCAGAGCTCTGGAAGCGCTGGTCTTTCAGAGCAGGATATTCCATGCCAGACTCGTTGGCAAAGCTGCCACGTGTCCATTGTGTGTAGGAGGCCTGTGAATTCTCATGGAAGGAAATCCCATGGTTTAATGAAGTCTTTTGGTGGTTGATCTTGACCCTGGGATACTGTGTTCTGCTTTGCTGATGCAATCACGTTGGGAGTAATGTGTCTCCCCTCCCTTTACTGTATCATGCAGAAAGGATAACCTAATGTGTGTATTGATAATGATGTATTTTTTACAGGGTTTTGTGTCCGAGATATCAATGTGCTGATGCATAAGCCAGCATAAATGTTGCCAGAATCCTACTAGCCTGGCAAATCTGAGAGCCACCTGAAAGTGAACAGTTCTTAGGATGAAAATCAGGCCATGTACAGAATGCTCAAGTACCACCAGCCGTTCGCAGCCATGAAGAGCTCACGTGCAGGCAACATGAATAGGAAAAGTATTTCCCAAATGGGGGCTTTGTTTCCTTGTGGATTTGCTGCAGTTTGTGCCTCCTCGCACAGCCGGCAATCATAACTTGTATGGTGGCTTTTGAAAAGGAGACTTCCTGTTACTAATCTTGTAATTAGGTGCCCTTCTATTCATGGGCTGTCACTCAGATTGACAGGACAGATAGCTCCCAGCGCTGGCAGTTGCTAGAAAGTCGGGATGTGTTGCAGAAATGGCTTATGATTCATTTGTTTAGCATTCCTCGCTCTTTGTTTTGTGAGGACAGCTTGTATGGCGCTGAGTCACATGGCGGCTCTTTTCACACCCAGCTTCTGCTGCCTGCAGCCTCTGTGGAAAGCCAAGGGGAAAATGGAGAGGGATTTGTGTACAGCTTCATTTACTCCAGCCATGTGCATTGTGTAATGAGAGCAGCAGCTAAAAGGAAGGATTTTGTGCCATCTTTATCACTTGAGATGTTGTAAATTAAATGTAAGTAAATGTGGAGTGGTCAGGGTTTGTGCCAGGGTTTGATTCTTTTTCAGTGGTGAATTGCATTGTATAAGTCTGTGTGCTGTTTGTGAGTACAGTATCAACTTCATGGCCTCCAACACCACTTGTTGACTTTTCATGTGCAATGAGCTTATGTTGGAAGCAAAATGTTTTCAGTGGCACCTAGAAGACATAATGCAATGGCAGGTTTAAAACACACCTAAGTGTTCCTCCAAGCCACAGGAACACCTGATTTATGGAAAACTGGGGTAGGGAATCTGTGCCACCTCCAGCTGTGGCAGAGCTGTCGGAGTACAATCCTGCAAGGAAAGGCAAATGGCAAGCACAGCCCTTTGCTGCTGCTCTGCAGCGTCTGCAATTTCAGGGCTTAAAAATGCCTTCATGCAGCTGAAACCAGAATATGGATGTCAAGGTTGGGGGTTTATAGCATTCCAGCTTATCTACGCTTAAAGAAGTAACACATACACAAATGTAACATCGTTTAGTTTTGTAAAGATGTTGTTAGGTTTGGTTTTGGTTTAGGTAAGTTGCCTGGATAACCATGATGATGTTACATACACTATTTGCTAGCCCTTGGTGAAATTCAGTGTTGCCCTACTACTTCTACCTTTAAACTGTCTATTTTAAGGCAGGCACAGATATGGCTATGACAAGGTTTTCCCATCTTGGTCTTTCCCATAGAGATGTGCTTAGAGATGCCTACAACTTGGGAACGGTATGGTGCCATGGCCACCTCCAGCACTAAAGGAGAAGAAATGCACCCCCTCCCCTAGCCAGCCTCTGTACATTGAGTGCACTGCCTGAAGTTCACAGAGCTCCCAGTTTACATATTCTCAATTTATATATTCTGGAAGGGGTTAAAATTTCACACAAACACATCGCTTTAATGGGAGGCGTTGTGTCTGTGTTCAGTGCAGCTGTTCCAGGCCTTGAAGTGTGTGCTGATTCCTCTGTTCTTCAGGGCTGGTTTTCTTAATTCACGTGGTTCTTTAATATGCACAAATGCTGCTGCTGGGTGAGTGAGGTTCTCAAACACCTCAGGACTGGGGTGCTCTCTCGCCATTCTTTCTGGAGGCTTTGCAGGGCTCTGACCTCCCTTCTGGTCTTCCCCTACATTGTATTTCTGGCTAATCCCATCTGTGAAAGCAGAGTCGTTGGGAGGAGGACATTGAATCTCCATCCAGAGTAAGCTCTTGTCTTCTCTCTAATACCTCCATTTAGATGAAGAGCCACAAGTTGAAGTTCAAGACTAGGATTGTGGCTATTCCTTCACCTCTGTAGCAGGAGGGTATTCACCCTTCTCATTCATTCAATTTTTAAGGACATTAATAAGTGTTTGCTGTTATGATGGCCCCTACTCATCTCACCGGTTGCTGCTCCTCTGCAAAGCTACTTCAGCATCTTCCTTCCAAATGTCCTAAAAAATTGGTTTTGTAGCAATAACAGAAGGCATTTTGCTGATGCTGCTCAGCAGCTGATGGTTCTGCTTGCCACGCTTATCAGTGCTGCCTTGCTACTGTACAGCCTGGCTGTGCTCTGCAGCCTTTTCGCATTAGTAACGAAGTGCTTTGCTCAGTCTCATCTGTGGCTTTCCTAATACAAATAATTGCTCTGAGCATTAGTATTTACTTTCTTTCCGCCAACTTTGGCATCCACAAATGTGGTTATACTTAAAAGCACAGGAGCAGAGCACTGAGCTGGGGAGAGAGAAGAAAAGCCCAACCAAAAGCACCCAAAAGAACTAGCAGACATCTCTGACTGTTCAGTTATACTGGATTCAGGTGAAGGTTATTTATCTGAGCAGCTAACTCAACGCAGGTCTAACCACCACAGATGCTAATATGCAAAGATAAGTAACATAAAGCAAAGTTGCTAAGATTACTTGTTCCTTTTTCCTTGTAAAGTCTGCAGTGTTACCTGATGCCATTTGCAGGGTATGTGCTCCAGCCCCTGCTATCATGGCAAAGCTCATAGTGTGGTTGTATAGCAGATAGAATTGAAAGCCACTGCAGCAGCGTGCTTCTGGGGTTTGAAAAGAAATGGGCGTGCTAAGGAAGAGGAGGAGAGTCTGGTGTGCCAGCGATGCAGCCAGAATCCCCCAAAGAATCCAAGTGTTTCTTTATAGCTTGTATAGCGTTTGAGAGATCAGAAGGTCACTAAAGAAGGAAAACTGACAGTAAATCACTTCTGAAATTGGTTTGAAATAAGGCTGTTGTCTGTATTTCACAGAAGATGTTGCTGTCCTGACCAGTGGTCATGAAGAGAAGGGGATGAAGAGAATTTGTCTGGAGAAGTGAGAAGCTTTGGAATTCTCAGCAGGATTTATTGCCAGTAGCTGCAGAAGGTTTTGCAAAGCGACCATTGACGCTGGAATGGATGAAATGCCTCAGACTTAAGCGGTAACTAAGCTTTCTGACATCTTATTTCCCTCATGCAGTATCATAAGATAATTTATATGGATTATAGGGGATGTTGGTTTACTACTACTGGAGTTTAAATAGAGTAATCTATTTAATCTATTACAACAGCCAAATATTGGATGACTCTGTAATTATGAGTTGCACTTATTAGCAAGAAGTTGGGATTTCATTACCCCATGGTTTACTTTATGGTAGTTGAAATTTCTTCCTAAGGGTTCATTCCATCTGTTTACCATTGAAAAACAGAATCAGGTTTTGCTATTACTCTCTATTAGTAACCATCTTCCTACCAAATGCCTAGCAAAGCTGCAGTGTGGAACAAGTTGTAGAAGCATCTCTCTACCTTTCTTAGCTAGGTGGTCAGTAATTAGTGCAACAGGACTTACACAGCACACTGAGAAGGTTGCTCATTTCTGCAATCGTCAGCAGCTCCTGATATATCTCTTGTGTTTCCATTTTCTTCATTTCTTTGCTGTTCTTACTTGCTTATCCTGTTCTCTGCCCTTCATCCACTCAGAATGGGGTATGAAACATCTCAAATAGCTTTATCTTGTATTGGAGACCTGTACTATGTCTTCACCAGGGCAGTGTGCTAGTCAGGAATACAAAAAACATGCTACTTCTTAATGTTGAAGTGGGAGTAGCAAGACCCTAACTTCTCCTGGCTATGTGATTGTAGGCTCTGTCCCTTTGTAGAAGTGACTGAAGTGTAACCACTTAGAAGGTTTAAGGGGCGAGGGGTGGAAGTTAGAACACCTTTAGTAGAGCAAAATGATCATTCAATGTCTTTTGAGAGCTGAGATTGAGGTCTCTCTGCTCTTTCCAAAGCCTCACTGATCCTATGTACAACAGGATTTTCCCTAGTTTGATTCCACTGAAGGAAACCAGTCATGGAACTGCATGCATCAGAAATGCCGTACAGCCAACACTGCTTCCATTTGGCATGAATTAAAGAAAAAAGTAAGTTGTGTGTTGTGATTTTGTTTGCTATAATTTCAAGCTGTTAAGGACTTGGATTTTCAGACATTGCTAGGAGTTCTTTCTTGCACTACCCTCTGTTCCTGAGAGGGAGCAGGTCTGACAGTATTTATGTGACTTTTGACCTTACAAGTATAGCTGTTCTCACCTTACAAGTGTAGCTGTTCTCCTTTACCAGACCAAGTGAAGTATTTATTCCACCTGTATATCATAAGCACCCCAGAATAATTCTATCCTAACGTTGGTGAGGGTTAAAGGCAGCGTTGTGGATGACGATGAGCATTGAAGTAACAGTTCCTATCTGAAATCCATAGTGAGGCTCCTCCTGTCTCTTGTGAGCGCAGTCAGGCCAGCACTCCCAACTGAGAACTCACAGCTTGCCCAACGCATCACTTGGGCAATAGGCTGCTGGGGTTTTTCCCTAATTGATTTCCCATCTTTATCAGTTGTCTGCTTTCTTGCCAGAGTTGCTTGTATGTTGTATCTATTTCTCCTACTGTATGGGCAAGAAGGGAATGCTTACAGCTCCATTCATCTGCAGTGCTGACAAATGAGGCTCAAAGAGGACTTAGAAGAGAAATGTTTTTCTTCTTTCATGTTTTCAAATTTAGTGGGCTCTTTTTAATGTTCTTCTCTGTTCTTCTGTTCACTTCTGTGGTCCTTTCCCTTACAATGTGTGCACATAGAGATCTCCAATTCATTGACGTGTCTAATGAGAACAAGAGGAAGAGACAGTTCTGGTACTCACATCCTTATTTTGCAGCAGCTGTGGAGCTGGAGCACTGTTGTCTGCCGTCAGATTTCTGTAAAGCACTTTAGAGCCCAGAAAGATTAGCAGCACAGCTTAAAAAGCAGTGCTGATCACAAACTAACCCATTCTTCCTGAGGGAAAGGAACCACTTTGGCATATCTGTATTCAGTAGTAGTAGAAGATACAAACAATTTATAACATCACTGTTTTAGAGGAGGATTTCTTGGAAAACTGGAAGGTGATGCTACCTTGTATGTTGCTGCCTGACACAGCAACTACTTCATTATACATCCAGCCTTTGCCAAAACAGCACTAACTCAATCTACCAGGAATAGTGGCTTCAGCTAAGGGGATAGGTTCCCATCATTGTTGCTGTATTCAGGTGACTGTTATCTAGCTGATAAAGCGACAGTCAGTGGCCCGGGAACAGGAATAACAATGCTGTGCGACAGATCTCTCTGCTGGCACAGGAGGATCTCCATGGACTGAGCATCAAGAGGATTGTGTAGTTTGGGGAAGTGCTGGGGAGCGGAGGGAGAGGCTTAGGCAGAGCCAGGGCTGCTGCTTTGGACAATCTCTTCCTGCTGGAGGTGCTGCAAGTGCTTAGGTGGGAACTGAGCAAGGGTGCCACGTGAACAGATTGTTTCTGTCTCCAACAACAGCTGGAGGATGTTGCATGGGAGGTGCTCTTGGCTCAGGGATTCAAGATGGGAGGGTTTTCTCTCAGCTCGAGAACACATTTTTTCCGCTTGACTCACTGAGTTGAAATCAAAATGAGTGATAATATTTCCAAAAGGACCGTGGAATTGGTTGAAATAATAAAAAATGCATTTATCATCAGGAAGGAAGAGCAAAATAAGGGGAAAGATTCAACGAAGAGGAAGTCACCACCTTCTCCCCAACAATGGAAGGCTATGGGCAGCAGCACACCCACCCCTCTGTCACAGCCACACGGAATTCACCATTGGAAAGAATTCCCCTGGAACAACTGCCGGCTGCCTCTCCCACATGCAGTGCCCACACGCCTTTCTGTAGGGACACTCCATTCAAAAGACATTTCCCTACCAATGTGTTTGCATAGGTTAATGCATGACAGGAAACTGCCCACTGATTCCTACAGAGCCCATTTTTTCCCCAGGAACAACACCAGCCTTTGTTTCTTCTCTGTGGCTTGGCATGTAGAGCACAGAAGGAACATAAAATACTGGCGCTGGAGTCTGCTGTGATTGATGTATCCTGGAGATAAAGGTACCTGCACAAGGCAGGGAGGGGCTATTGGCTTAAATGTATTTTTAAGATAATAACCATAAAAATAGTCTTTTAATGATTTTACTTCTCTCTGCTGTGTTTCCTTTGTGCATTCTGGAGTGCTTTGCCAGTCTTCAACTGCTGTATCACTTACTTTGTGCTTCCAGTTTGACAAAGCTTTGGAGCAGGGGCACTGTGTCCCATGTGCTTCTGGTCCAGGTCAGGCTACTGCTTCTCCCACCAGTGGTGTAGGAAATGCAGAATCATATCACTAAAACAGGGAGGAGAGAGGGAATGTTTGAATCTCCATTACCTATGGGCAAGAAAAAAGATTCAAACCCCAGATTTTAAAGATGGATTTTAACTCCATCTCAAGAGTAGTTAAAGATGCTGAATTCAGGATCTGTTTGGGCTTGAGAGGAGGTGTTTGAGAGACTTTGCTCTTCCCCTGAGACCTGTCTCGCTTGGTGTTCAGGTCCAACCAGGCTTTCAGCTGAGGTGTAAATGACTGAAGGCAGTGATTCAAAATGGAAACACTGACAGATGCTAAGCAACAATAACATAAAAATATTTATTTAATGTCCCTCTGTGCCCTTCTCTCCAAAGGGTACTTGTGAGTTCTCACTCGCCTGCATTAGTCTCCATTTTCACCTCGGCTTATCTGTGAAATCTGTCCCGTCACAGGTATGTTATAAATGCAATCCTTGTCAGTTCAGCTGTTCAAAGGAGGCTGCTGCTTCTGTTTGTTGGATTCCTGCTGGTTGATGCTGTCCCTGGAAACTTCAAATAAGCGGGACAGGCACAATGGAAAAACCATCTCCTGAACTTGTAAAGCTCCAAACCAGCACTGCACTTGATTTGGAGCAGGCTCCTGTATTTTACATCAAACCAACTTCGGGCATGCTGCTGGGTATCAGATCTAGCTCTTCTTGTGATGGATGGCAAATTGCATATTGGGGCAGCAGTGGATTTTCAGTGATGGGAGATTGGAGTCCTTGCTTATGATAAGGTCTGCAATTCTCATTTGCTCAATACTTGTAACAACTTCACCCTCCCTTAATTCCTTTGATTTCCATCCTCTGCCACTAGTGTGTTTTACTTTGTCATTTCATTTGTCAGCTGCTCATTTGGTGATAATTAGATTATATTTTTCATGCTGGGTCCTTTCATTTTTCTCTAGCCTGTGATGTGATGTGGTCTTGGCAAGAAACACATTTCCATTCTCAACAAAACCAACCAAACCTGAACACATCTCAGATCCTGCTAATTAAAAAAATGATTGACTTCTAGGCTTGGGAAAAGATAATCAACACCTTGAACCTGCCTCAAGCAAGATTGTATGAGGAAGAATATCTTTCTTATTGAGTTGGAAAAGATTACGTAGGTAGTTGCCATGTATGAGTTGCTTTGAGTGCTGTCCAGATACCCATGAGTTCTACCTACCCTACTGGGGCCATTTCTTTGCTAGAACCTGTAAATCACACTTGTTCCATTAGCTCCGTGCTCTCCCTGTTAGGAAATGGCACAGAGGCCATTATGTAAATACCAAACTGCTGGCCTGTCTGTTAATATTAAGAGCAGAGTGAGGGAATGAAGGAACAGAAAGTAACTGCATCTAAAAATACACCTGAGAAACAGACCCAAGGCAGCAGCACTGCTTGCTGTGTTAGGAGAGGACTCAAAGGGTTTCTTAGCAATTTATCCTTTCCAACGGGAATCTCCTTGACGCTCGTCAGTATATCTCCCTAAAACTGCTTTCAGAAACAATTGCTGCTGATGCACAGGCTTTTTCCCTTGTTCTCACAAAGCAGGATGCGTTCAGCCCAGTCATCACTATCTTTAATACAACCATTAGCATACATATGTATTTTAAGCAAAAACACTTCAGAGATGTATAGGAGAGTTTTAACAGACTTCAAAATAATGCCAAAAATCCTTTTATTTTCAGCAATTCTTCATATGAGTTAATGTATTTTTTTGCTGAGCTTTGGCTTTTATTCCATTGCTTTCCATGTCTGGAACTGAAACCCTGTGTATTCTCTAGAGCAAACCCGCAGGTTACCCTTTGAGTTGCCCTGTTGTGGTGATGCTGTGTGGTTTGCGTTACAGCAGCATTCCGAAGATACCAAACCAAACTGAGACTTTTCCTACTGAAGGCCTATGTCAGGCAGTGTGCAAACATAATCGGGGTTATTTATTTCTCAGTACCAGATAAGAAGGTGTGAGCACAAAGAGAATACAAAATGAAAAGAATCCCAGTTCCAGATTCTTTAGATTCTTGCCTCCCCACCCAGGTCTTTTCAGAACACTGCAGTGTGCTCCTGGGGTGCGTGATGGTTTTCTTCACTGTAGCCCTGCCCAGGATCTAACCTGACAACTGTCGATCCCTTACAGTTCTCATTGCACTGTGTCTTTGCCAAAAACTTTGTGGTGATTTCCTCTTTTTACAAACAGCTTTCCCAGGTTAAAATATCTCGAGTTTTCCTCAGGAGACTCCTTGAATTAGTAGCTAGAAATGGAAGCTGCAGGAGCTGCTGCTTGATAATAGCAGCAACAAATGTTTTCTTTTGCTCAGTGCAGCAGTGACCAGCTCTGTAACTGGCCTGGGGGATTGAACCTCTCTCAAAACTCATAATCTCAGGGAAAGGACTGCTGAAAACAGCATTGGCAAAGGCAGCTTTCTCTTGTTTGTGCTGACTTCCACTTCCAGACCTGGGTTGTTTTGCTGCAAATACGATTCAGGTGCAGAATAACTGCAAACTGTGGCTCATCACAAGCAGGAGGGATGTGTCAGCAGCAGGTTTGCCTCCCAAACATTTCGGACTTCTTGAGCACTCTCTCTGCCATCCCTTTTTGTAATAGCCTTGGAGTTTGTGCATTGGCACTACCTTCAGTACTTCCAGCATATTGCTGTTTGATTTCAACATCCCTATAAAGCTTACTTAGGAACACAAACCTGCAGATATAAAGGCAGCGTGCTGTCAGGAATGAAGGTGTATTACTACAGTAATGCCTATCAGAACATTTTTTGGTTTATTTTGTCATGTCAGTGTTGTGGCTTCAGAGTATTTAAGTTTAGTGCTTAAACTGAGTGAATTTACAGGCATCACATTATAAATATAATGCAATTTATTAAATATAATTTATAATGTAATATAAATATAGTATTAAATTAGAATATAAATTACAATATAAAATCTATTACTGTGCCTTTTTAATGGAAAAGCATGCTTCTTCTGCAGCTAATAAAAGATAGCACCAAGCTCATTGAAGGAAAATTCATCCTTGTCTTACTGTATGCCTGTGTTACTGACTTTCAAGACTTGAGCTGACAATATCTATTAAGCTTGATTTTAGTGATGGATATAAAAATTAACCTTGAATATCTGCATGGTGGTGACATACTTGAGTGTTGCATCAGTCAGTATTTGGTTAATTATCCAAGTATCCCTGCAAAAAGAGCAGGCTCCAGCTGGCTGTAATTAGGGCTGAATTGTTCCATGCCTTCAAGACAATTTTTACATTCATGGGATCTGCAGCTTTCTGTTGTCCTCATTTCCTGTAACATAAAAGTACTTGTAGCTCAAAGAATTAAAGGGGGGCAAATGGGGAGAGAGGCTCTGCGGATAAATCTTACTGACATCCTTAGAGGTCTGAGTGAGAAATATGCCTTGTATGTTTAAAAAACAATAAAAAGGAACAAGGCAAAGAAAAAAGGGAAAAATCTACCAGGGGTCCTAGCCAAAAAGTGCCGTTTCAGTTGATGAGAAGAAAAGGTGGATCTTTAGAAAGACAGTGGGTTCTATAAAAGCTGAAATCTGTGCTCTGTGAATCTTAGTGAGAGACCACCAGGCTGCGTAGGAAGAAACTTGGATAGCAAATCAGGAAGGCATGTGACATAAAACAGTCAATGGAGATTCAGTAATTCAGTAGCCATGGGATACAGCACTAGCAGTGTGATATATCACATCCAATTTGTTGAAGTAAGTCTCCCCTTTTTGTCCTTGTGCTGTGGAATTACTGGCACTGCAGTACTGGTATTCGCTCTTATGGATGTCCTAGCTGCAGGAGATGCCCCTCAGCATGCTTTCTCTCTTCAGTACTGGGGTCATCATGAGCTGTAACCTGTGCCACCTCTGTTGTTGTCAGCCTTTATTTTAACCCCTGATCCAGATTAGCAAATTCTCAAATTATTCCTCTTTTTGTGGAAGAAATAGCCTTTTGTTTAGTTTGCATGTGAAATTGCACATTGGTATTTCAGTGGTATCCAATGGGGAAGGTGCATGCCAGGAACTGTGCAAAAAAGGAAGTAAGTGGTGGTGGGGTGTAATAACATGATTATTTTAAGAGCATCTGTAAATAGGTAGTTCCAGTCCATGGCCCCATGTGTAAGCTGTCTCTTCAGTATCCTGAGATCAGGTAAAACAAGGTTGTCATGTCTTTGTGATTTACCTGAGCCACTCACAGCTCCCAAGAAAAACATTTGGCCCTAGGGAATCTGTTGGACAGAAGAGTGGTGCTGTTGCAGCCCTTGCAAGGGAGGTTGTGCCACACTGCCCCAGCAATCTGAAATGAGTGAAGTGTTCCTCTGACAGCTGGAGCAGAATGAAAGTTTTTATGCACCATGGTAAGTCAGTCAGCATGAGCCCAAGAGCTTCAGAACAGTACCTGTCTGTAGGCCGTGCTGCTTCTCTTCTGCTGAAATCTCTGCTGACCACTTCTTGGGGTGCAGAGGGGAACATTGCTCCAGCAGCAACCTCACTGCTGCTCTGAGCCATGTAGTGGGGTCCTGTCTGCGGCTGAATGTCCAGTGCTTATTGCATATCTTCATGAGCCCTTTCAGCTTGCTGGCCTGACTGAAAATGACTCTTCCTCCCTATCCGCAGGTTGATTTGCTGCAGTTTGAAAGCCAAGTCTATTCAGACGTGTCAGAACAGCAGAGCCAGCTCAAGAGAAGTGGTGAGGGTACACGCAGGTGAGCATCTTTAAGGTTACTAATGTCTTATCAGCATAATAGCCTAAAGGATGTTAATGAAGCCCGCAGTTGATAGGAAAAGGTGTACAAGTTAAATTCCTTCTTCTTTACTAAAGGCAAATTAAGTCTTTCATAGGCAGTAATAGTTGTATGAGTCTTTTAGTGATTGCCTTCATATCTGTCTGTATTTTCTGATTTAGATCTACTCAGGCAGCTCCAGCAGTGGCTGTGCAGGTATCTGAGCTGCATTTAGAAAATGGCTTTGCAGTGGAGTCATATAATTGTTATTACTCCATTTTCTGCACATGAGCAATCATTCTCCCCTGCCCTGGCATTGTTCACTACACAAACTTGGGTAATGAGTGCATAAGAGTACTTGCAGTGTTGCAGGTCTGAAGTGTACAAAATACACGCAGGAAAATCAATTTTATTGTGTGTGCTGAATTACACTTTTTTGATTTGCTCCTGTGTGTTTGATTACATTAATAATAGAGAACGAATATATTTTATGCTATTTAGACAAGAATGCTTTACTTACTGAGCTGCTGCTGTGAGACCTTATATTCTCTAAGCATAGAATTTAGGTTCTGTTTATTAACTGAAAATAAGTTTCTTAATCCTCAGTAACTAGATAACTTCCTTGAAACTTTACTGTGACAACTATGGCAAAACAGCTGAACAGATAAGTGACTGATAGCCATATCTGTGCATTCTTAACAATTTCAGCTCTAGCCATACCCTAGTGAATCCCTCATACGTGGTTTGATGTTAGTTAAATCAGTCTAGTTACTATCTGCAAGCAAAGGCAATTGATGAACTTTCTTTTCCCCCATTATAGGATCATAGAATCACTTAGGTTGGACAAGCCCTTTAAGATCATAGAGTCCAAGCATTAACCCAGTGCTGCCAAATCCAGCACTAAACCACATCCCTAAGCACCGCATCCACCTGGGCACAGGCTGGGTCATGTTCATCTGTCTGTTGACCAGCGCCCCCAGGTCCCCTTCCGCTGAGCAGCTTTCCAGCCACCCTTCCCAAGCCTGTAGCATTGCATGGGGTTGTTGTGGCCCAGGTGCAGGACCTGGCCCTTTGTCTTGTTGAACTTCATACAACTGGCCTTGGCCTATGGATCCAGCCTGTCCGGATCCCTCTGCAGAGCCTTTGACCCTTCAGCAGGTCAGCACTCCCACCCAGCTTGGTGTCTGCAAACTTAGTGCAGGTGCACTCAACCCCCTTGTCCTGATCATTCCCATAGGACAACTCTTCTCTTTCCATTTCTTCAGTTTTGGTTTCCAGCAGGGGAATTTGCTGCAGGGTCCCATAAGCACCAATATTGGAGGCAGGGCTGCATGGTCACTTATGACATCAAACACAAAGTATGGGACTCGGGCAGGTTTCACTGTGTTTCTAGATGATGTTGCCATTTCACGTGTTTGTATTTCAGTAGTTTTCAGCAATCTAACAACTATGTGTTTCCCCAAGCACATTTAAAGAGAAATCAGTTATCATGGCAAATGTTAAAGGTAAAACTTGCAACAAAATCCAGGAGCATTTCAAAGCTTCCTTAGCTCTACGTGGAGGTGATTAATTCTGCCATGACCCTGCACTCTCAACTGCTTCACCTCATGTAGAAGTTTCAGCATGTATCTCACAGTTCATGTTACAAAGATCTATGGAACTTCCAGCATGAGGGATAATGCTTCATAATCGTTCAGAGTTGAGTATTGACTGCAATAACCACTAACCTCCTTCTGCAGTGGTGTGCCACAAAAGGAATGGCTTTCATGTTAAAACATGAGTGGAGTACACTGTAATGTTTAATGTATCATTTTAACAGTACTCTCAAAAAGCCAACTGTCTTGGTGTGTTATTATCTCACACTCTGCAGTAGTTGTTTCTTATTTAAATGTCCTATCTCACTTGAGATTTAATGTAATTAGAACCACCCTGTGGAAAAATCTTTTTCTATTATGCCTTAGTTATTGTTCCAGTCAAGATGGTAAAGGAAATCTAACAGGATATAATGAAAATGATAAAACCATTTGCAAGAGGCACTTTTCCTGAGGGAAGTAAAAGGCAGTCCCACTTTTCATTTTGCTTTGTATTTCTAAACATGGTATATGTCTGGAATAATTCTACTGAGACGTGCCAGTACACCTGAGAGCAGAGTCAGGTACATCTGACAGCAGTCTGACCTGATGATACAAGAAGGAACCAAAAGTACCACTGCAATAAGCCTCTTGCACTATGAATGTTGCTTTACAGCCAATGTTGAGCCAAAACTAGACACTCACCCACTGAAGTATGTGTGAAGGAATTGGAGCTCCTCAATAAGCATCTCTTAGTTTCCTCTAGCTGTAGCATCTTGAGTGGGGAGGTAAGTCCAGAATGTAGTATCTGAAGAGATACTGCAAAGCAAGTCATACCCAAAACTGTAAGGCAGTGTGTTTCCCAGACAAGAAGTGATGTTCCTGGTACAAAAGGGTAGGTAAAAGATGTCAAAGGCAGAGAGTCCATTATCTTGGTCTGGCTTGGAGTCAGGATCACAGCGAGGTGCAAGGTGTGAGCTGGTCCCCCCCTGCTGTCCATGCCTGTGTGATTTCTGAGGGTCCAGATGCCACTACTCGACATCTTTTAGTTTTTATGTTGGGGTTAGAATTTTATGTCAAAGCTGGTTGGCAATCTTTTCTCTTTTGTGCAGAAGCCACTTGAGAACAGGCTTTTGTGTTGTCAGTATGTGTTACAGCCATCTACATTAATTCACACTAGTATTGATAAACTTGAAGTCAGAGAGGCTTAATCAAGAGGCTGCATGCCCTGGAGCAGTTAGAAACACAGTGCTTTCAAGGAGTGATGGTAGGATTTTCGGCCCTTCTATTTCAGCACACCATGGCTGTGTATGGATGGAATGAGCTCACAAAGCAGCCGTGTTTATCAGGCGCTATTGACATTCAGCTCTGACAGCGGGGACTTGAAAATGCAGAGGAGTACAGGCAGCTAAGTCAGTCTTCAATCAAACGTCAGAAGCAACAGATTGATCTTAGTTTTCAAAGCGAATGGCATAGAAATTCCAGCGATCGAAAAAGTCAGGAGTTTGGGACCTGCAAACTATTGTAAAACTTCAAAAGTTAAAACTCTACCTGATAAGATTCAGTGATTTGTCCTTTTCTGGGGTTGGTGCTGTCTGATCTGTAGAGCTCTTGTGCATAAGGTTGTCTTCTCTCTTGCTTTGGACCCTTTGGAACCAAGGAAACAGTCATTCCTTCCTCTCCCCTTCCCCACATGCCTTTTTTTATAAAGGAATGATTAAATGCGTTGAGTACAAATGCACATGAATATTTATAAGAACTTTTATAACATTTAGCAAGGCAATGCTTCATGGCTGTCTCTTTCTGAATGCACATAATAAAGTACCCATAATTTCTTTGAAGTTGCACTTGCTCTGTACTAATTTGATCGCAGATTGGTAGGAACTGGAGGCTCCTCGGGGCTGTAGGGCTGCAGTTGTCGGTGCTGGCAAAACACAGAGCTCCTTGCTGTGTTCCCTCCTTTTCTCTTAAATACCTGTGGTTTGACATTAAATAAGAGTATGCTTTTCATGCATCATTTACAGTTAAGCTGCAGAAAATTGCCAGGTAGCAGTCTTGTAACCTGCATTGAGTAAATACCTGACTCTCCCTGCATTTATACTTCAGCCCTGCAAGAAACAGCTTTAAGTGTTTTCTGCTTGGAACACTAGCACTGCAGAACAATTGAAGGGCCCTGGAGCACACTCTGCAAACCACTTGGAGGATCCTCCTGTTAATGCAAAAACTGTTTCAGTCTCCACTTGTTCCTCTGCATATTGTCTCTTGGTAACAGTGCATCCTGTGAATACTGAAGAGTGCGTGTAATGCCTCAGAGTCTAAGGCACCCGTTTCTAAAAAGCAAATGGAAACTCAGAGCCGTTAATCGCGGTATTTATACCCTCGACATCCTTAAAGCGTTTGGATCAGATTAAGCAGATGGAACAGTCTGACAAGAGGAGAAAGAAGAAAGACTTTAAGCAAAAGGGAGTGGAAGATAAAGCTGGATTTATCAAAGCTGAAGATAGGTTTAGAACTGGGTTTGGAAGCTCCTTGCTCATAATATTATGTGTTATAGCTCCTCCTCTCCTCCTCTATAAAGTAAAGAAATTGCCATAAATTGCATGTGCTCCTATCCACAAAGTTACTTTATTAATTGCAGGTTTACAGTGGTTATTTAAAAGCTAGGTGGTATTTTCTCTTAAAGGAAGTTATTTACTGGAACTTTACCTGATGTGTAGGCCTGTATGAATACAAGTAAGCACTACACCAACAGGAGCCTCCTTCAGCTGCTCACACCAGCCAAAGCACTGCAGCAACCAGCCCTCACTGCTTTACCTTCACCACGGGCTAAAACATTGCTTTGGACATTCCAAATGTCATGGTGGTGCAGTGCTCCAAGTGGAAGTGTTGGTGCAGCAGACCTGCTGTGAAGGCAGCAGTGGGAATCGCTCCTGAAACCACTTCTATGAGCAAAGCCATCTCTCATGGAGTCAGCTACAGTAGGTAGCCAGGAGCATTCGGCTTGGTTTTAGTGTGTCATTGCGAGCTGTGTACTGACAGACTGTATTCTATGGAGATGTTTTAAACGTTCCATAGGTTTACAGCTTTCTCTGGGAGAATTCCTCTGCATTAGTTTTCCCTGGGATTCATTACTAGTATTGTTTTTAATCTGTCATCTTTTATCTGGTCGCGATGTAGACATCTTGTGTAGATCTCAGAAGTACACCAACATTGAAATGTCTTCCTTTTGATATGTGTTTACAAATGTGTAACGTACACTGCTCTGCCACTAAGATATGCAAGCTCTACTGGTGTATTTTTTAAAGGTGGCACTATTTATGTGACTTTAACTCTACAAAACTACTGTATTTGACTTTCAGATACTAATGTCTATCTTTTCAGAATCACTTTCTTGACTGGAAAAGGAGAACTGAAAGAAGTAGCATCAACAAGCAGGTTTCATTGCCATTGCAGCTGCGTACTTGCAGCATTACCTTTATCCTTCTCTATTAAAATAGTTTTGAAGGAAAGTAATACACTGTTGTGCTTGAGCTATGCAAAACTTTGAAGGCAGGCACCTGATGGACATGCAACATTACCTTGGAACATGCAAGGTTTGCAGGTTGGTTACTACTGGGAGAAAAGCTTGTACTCGCCTGTGATCCGAGTATGTTTAGCAGCAGTAGTAATGCTGAATCTTGGTGTGACAATCCAGTGTTTGCAGCTACAAGAAAACACAGGTTTTATTTGTTTGTAACTCAACAAATCCACTCAAACAGCTTAAAAAGAATACAAATATTGGACAATAGTAACTGCAAGAGATTCTGCATCACGTTCTTAATGGGGAAGATTAAAATTGGACTTGGAAAAAAGAAGAGTTTGACAGCTCTTCCTCGTTTCTT
This sequence comes from Psilopsiagon aurifrons, assembly GCA_025447955.1. Classification (NCBI taxonomy): domain Eukaryota; kingdom Metazoa; phylum Chordata; class Aves; order Psittaciformes; family Psittacidae; genus Psilopsiagon; species Psilopsiagon aurifrons. The sequence goes on from JAOEHY010053011.1 coordinate 59,512, forward strand.
TATGCTTTACTGTCAGGCTGTAAAGGCAAAGTGTGCACCAGGAAGTGAAGAGGCAAACCAAGCAGTAAGGTTGCAGGGACCATCTGAGGCTCTCATTTGTAGATCCTGCTCTATTATGGGTTCACAGAGATTTGAGGCAGAATTGCTTTTATTCCTTTTACAGAGCCTCCAACTGGGCCTTCCATCACACCCTGTGAAATAAAGCCTCTCACTCAAGCAGTGAACTTGCTGCTAGAGCTTCCTGTCTTAAAACCAGTAATGCAGAAGGGCCCATTGCTGAAAGGAAAGGCACTGGGCAGTGTGAGGAGTTTGCTTTTTCCTTTCCTTAGCCCAGCACTGTGGACATTAAAGATGCTGTTGCCTGCTTTCAGCAAGCAGCCATCTCATTATCGCTGTGAAGTCTGTCTTCTGCTCTTTTCCTTTCCAGTTCTTCTTTCTCCAACTTTTAGCATGTAATTTAAAGAGTACAGCGGCTGAAGAGTGAAAACTGAATCTTCCCAAATGCTGTTCCTTGTAAAATGTAATCCATCGCCCACACATCCCAAGGCAGTGATTGAAGATCTTGTCTAATTTGTCTTACTTGAGATTTAAGCAAAATCATCTGCTGAGTGTTTCAGCCTATCTCTGTGCATTACAATTCAGCCAGATTTCTCTGAAAAGAGAAATGTGGAAATAAGCCATGGTTAATGTACAAGTCTTTTATGTCTGGTGAACAAATTTAACATAGGGCGTGAGAGATACAGGCCTGCAGTCTATCTTCTGACTACACAATGCTAATTAGCATTACAAACCCATCCTTTCCTTAATCATGTTGAATAACCTCAGACTTGGAAGCATTCTGTGCTGGAGCAGCAGTGCAGGAGGTTGGTGCTGAGCTGCAGTTGGCAGCAGAGGGGCAGTCAGGAGTAGAAGCACTGCCGTGATGGGCTGTGAGGCTGCATTCTGGCACTGCAGGTTGAAGAGAGATAGGGTCTATGGCAGTGCAGGGCCATAGGGCAGCATCTTGCTTTGGTAGAGCCAGAGGTGAAGGTAAATAAGCAGTTATGTGAAGCTGCTCTTTATAACCAGCCTGTTCTGAGAAATGCCCTTAGTTTCTGTGTGTCCTTCCACATTATCTCCAGACTTCCTGTTCCTTCAATGCCATATGACAGTAAGGAAATTATTTTGCTCTCTGCAGAAAAAAGGTGAAAAAATACTTTCAAGTAGCAAAACCTTTTGTATTAATATGAATTTTGAAAACCTGCACAGTGCAGAGCAAATCTGCTTCAGTTTCCCAGTGTATTTGTATGAAGCAAGAGAGGGGTCAAGCCCTACAAGTGCATTCAGACATGATAAGCAGCTGATAAATATCCTACTATTGAATGTCATGATTTCTTTTTTACATACTGCATTGTGGCATCCAAGCACGGTTCTGCTGCTTTTATCGAGTTTGACATACAGCAATTTCTATGAAAATTAAAGCTTTGGGATCACTGTTAACTTCCTTGCTTTCAACAAAAGGCTTTTTAGAACAGCTGACTTTAAAAAAGCTGACAGGTGATTGTTACATGAGAAATGATTTGAGTAGGAGTAACCTAAAACAGCCCTAGGAGGTGGCGTGAGGAGGATTCATTTTCTGGTGATGCCGAAAAAACATTTCTGCAAATCTCTGTGGAAACCTGAAAAATTAAACCTTGAATTTTTAATGCAAATTACTCAGAGCGGGTTTTTCTATGGAATATCTGCCCGGTGCTATTGCAAACCAAGGGCTTTGCTTTTGAAAATAGCTTTAAAATAAAGCCCATTTGAGGCATTTGCAAACCCATATGTCCTTCCTCAGGCCTGTGTATATCTTCTTTCCAGATGTTGAGATTTAGTGAGCTGTGAACAGGTATCTCTTCATTAAGAAGTATAGAAAAGGCTAAATGAACTTCTAAATACTGTATGTTTGAATTTCATTCTTGATACATTATCAAGAAACTGCAGTGATGATAGTGCAGTGTATATTACGTGGATTAGGCCTGGCTATAGGTGGTAGATCTGAAACTGATTGTAAGTAAGAGGTTGTTACTGAGGTAGCATGGAACGCTACAGGTTAATCTTTGCCTAAAATTAGCCAAGGTTTTTTCAGGAGTAGTCTGAAAGAAAATGCAAATAGAGAGAGCAGGAAGTCTGAAAGCAGAGGTACTTGCTGATTGCACTGAGCAAAGGTTTGAGCAAATAATTTGTATTTATTATGGGCAATTGTAAAGTGCGAATAAAGAGTTTAGGCCAGGCTTGCCTGACTCCACTGAGAGAAGCGAAGACCCTCAGAAGCTTGTGCGAGTCATGACCACTCCGTTATCATGAGCTCAGGACTGAAAAGGAGAGTGCCTGGACTCCACGTGCGGAGGAATCTATTTCAAGAGTAGGAAGGGGTTGTTTCCATTGTGTTTGTCACTGGTATGAAGCTTCAGGAATGCTGTGTTGTCTTTTGGAGAGCAACTGTCCAAGGGAGCTAGTAACAGTTCTCAAGAGTCACCAGTCATTAAAGGTGTGAGCAGCTTGTGTTACAGACAGGACTTGAGAGCTCAGTTTGCCCTTTTTATTAGAAAAAGCAAAGTAGAACCGATGGTACTACTGAAATATGGGGTCAGGAGTAACACTGTGTTGAATAAATGAGTAATGATTAACACTGTGTTGCATAGCTGCTGTAATTACCATCGCAGTTCATGATTTCACTAACAGTTGGGATCCCATGTACTGTTTAAATATCCATAACATATGCCATTATGTGTTATTAAGATGAGTTTGAGCCCATAAGTTTGAAGTCTGCTGTACAGATATTCTTTTCCTGTTTAAATTTCAAGATTAAGTACTACATTGAGCATTTAGTCTCTTCTGCGGACCATACTTGGGAGTCCTGGTATGCACATCACCTTCTTGTACATGGTGTTGATGAAGCAGTACTGGGGAAGCATGATTTAGATTCCTGAGCAGTTTTCCTCTTTTGATGGAGTAGATATCACCTCTGGCCTGTCTACAAAGTCTGAGCCCAGGACCTCAGCAGGGAGCCATGGGAAGAGTATTGCTGATGCCTTGCAACTTGCTGCTTACGTGGATGGGGGAGTAGGTTTTGGTCTCTCCGTTTCTCTTAGACTAGCTCTTATCACTGTTTAGTTTAGTTCAAATGGCATTGTGTTGCATACAGCAGGAAGAAACCTCCCTCTAGTCCCTCCATGAGGGCAGGCAATAGCAGCCTTTTGCATTTCATTCAGGTTGGTAGGAACAAAATGCAATTACCCAATTGTGAAGTTCATTCCTCTCAAGTGATGGACTCATAACAGACCTGTGTGCTAATGAAGTACACTGTCATAAAAGCCTTGTTGGAAAAATAAAGAATTCCAATGGGTGTGATTGTGCTTTTACCTTCAGATCCTGGTAGATTGAGTCGTTTTAGTGGTCCAAGACTAGAAAATCCACACCGTGTTTTTTCTGGAGAGAAGAAGCTTTGCACGTCAGGATTCTATCGAGCACAAGTAGCAAAATGTGTGTTTGTCAGTCAGCTCCTGTAAGGAAACACATCTGTGCAAAAGAGCTGAAGGAAAAGAGTTTGGGAGTGCTGCTTCTGCAAACAAACATGTCTGTTGGTTTACTTTTCTTTCCTAGAGCTTGCTCACAGTGCAGCAGCAGTGTTGTTGGTTCATACTGTGTCCTGATGCCTGTAAGGTTGCAAGCTTGTAATCAGCGCTCTGTTAATGAGTACAGCTCTTGTCTCTGTAGGTGGAGGGAACAGCTTCAGGGGCACGCTGGGCTCACAGGGGTGCTGGGAGCAGAAGGGGCTGTGGGAGTGGGGGGACGTGTGCCAGGCCCTACTTTGGGGTGCACTAAGAGTCACCCCAGCTTTTAAGGGCCTGGATGCTCTTGCTGCCCACAAAGCACATTGATCCCTAGGGGAGGTGTTGCCTGCAAGAAGTCAGCTTTCTCAGAAGCAGTAGGCGATTCCTTCTTCCCTTTCATTGTCTCTCAGCACTAGGTAAGAATGACAGTGATTTACGTAGTTGATGCGTTTCAGCATCGCTCTTTGAAAATGAAGGCGGTTTCTTCACTCATGAGGTAAAGTGAGCAAATTCCTCCACTGCAAAAACAGTCACTGAAAGAAAGATAAAAACCAATTCAGATTTTTTCCTTTTTGATTCCAACACAGCTTCGTGTGGCGGAAAGCTGTGCAGGTTAATGCATAGAAAAAGCACAGAGAAGACAGCCCTGGTGTCCTGGGGTGTGTTATCCTAAAAGATGGTCAGGCACAACACTTACTGATCAGAATAAGTAACAAAAAAGTTCTTGTTCATCATGAATGCTACAAGCACCCAATTTTAGTATCTGCCAACTCCTTTAATGACTTTCATCTAAAATGGTGCTTTTTACCTAACACTTTCTCATCAGTGGTGACTTCCCATGTTAAGGGGATGGATTCTAGGCAGTGCCTAAGGACTTTCTGTCTAAGAATATGTGTTGTAAAGTGTTGTTGTTGTTTTTTTTTTAACTTCAATGCTAGTAAACAGCAATAGCGTGAACCTTCTGCCTTCCAGCTCGTCGCTCGTCTCACTGCTGTGGTCTGTGACTGCATTCATCATGCCTGGAAAAGCAGCTTATCAGGATGAATTAATGACACACTAATTAGAAGAGTGTCCTGAGTGAGAATAAGCTGCATGAACTAGCTTTGATGGCCAAAAAAATTACCTGTAGCCAGTTTTTCAAGATTATCAGAGAGATCCTTCAATTAGAATGTCTGTCTTTGATCATAGATGCAAGGAACAAGGCAAAATGACTGCACCGGGTGGAAGGCAGTGGGAGGAGATGGTTGCTGTGGAATGGGAAACTGAAGGAATGGGAAACTGAAGGAGTTTAAAGAGATTCAAGCTCTTTCCAGGCACTTGCTCCACCTAGAAGCAAATAAGATATCAGCATGTGACTCATTTTCCTTTGTATTTTCCACCATACGCTAGTAACATATGCATCTTCAAAAGTTAAATTGGTTAGGTTAGCTGTAGAGAAACCCCTTTGCCATCTTCTCCTGATTTTTATGTCTCGTAGCATGACAACATCCAAACAGCTCTCATGTTTTGTAAGGCTTCCATCTGGCTTCCTCACCTCTGCAGTTACCATCAGCTTAGGCATCACTGTGGATTTGCGTGGGTCATTGCAAGATGTGCTAGCATAGGAGACAGTCAGCTGGCCCAAGCAGTTCATAGCCCAAGATCCCAGTTGCCCAGTATCAAATGTGACAGTATAATCATAAGTCAAAATAAACATAAGGATGATTCCAGAGCTGAGGTTTAAGCCTAGCACAAGTGTGATAAAACCAGGTGTGGGAGGAGGAGAGAAGGGCTTTAGGAGATAATGAGGTATTCCTGATATTTCACTATTTAGTTATTTTGGTATATGAAACTAAAACCACTGACAGTGAAGAGGAGGCTCAGATAAAAAGTTAAAAACAGAATCCTGTTGTTATCAAAGAGATTGTTTTTTAGAAGGCCTTGCCAGAGGAGGGCTTACATAGGTAAAATCCTGAACAAGAGGTACATGCCATACAGGGTGGGAAGGGGTAACAGTAATGCAGCTTTGATGGAAGAGTATGGACCTGGAATCTGTAAGGGACCATCTGGTGTTCTGTGGTTCTTTGGTGCATCTCTGGTGAAGCAGGAGATGGGAAGTGGGAGCATGAGAAGGCTGACAGCTGGTTGGTCCCTTGCAGGCATCGTGGCACCAGGCAGTGGTGGCTCTGGACTGGCACCGGGGCCTTCGTGCTGCCCAAACACTTGGCATGGACAGTAAAAGAATAGTGTGAATGAGCAAGTTTCCTCTCAATTCAAAGAGTTGGTGCTTTGGGTAAGCACTGTGAGTGGAAGCTTTGTATTCAACCCCACCTAATACAACTCAATGTCTCATATATAAGCATCTAATTGTTTTTGCTAATCCAGCTGATCTCTCGGTCTCAGTGCCAGCTTGGATCAGAAAGCACTTTATATGGAGTAATTTTCTTTTTACTAGTTTGAATATGCTAATTTGGGTTTGTTGCTCTTTTTTTCTGAGATAGACACTAAATGGAAACACCCGGTCTATCTTCTTTATGTTATGCATCATTTAATATTGTTTTGTTTGTCTCAATCTTGAACTAAACTATCTAATCTTTTTGTTTCACTTAATACAGAAAGCTTTTCATCCCTTAAGATGTTTTTGTGCTAGATGCATCTCTTCCTGACGGGTTGTAAATAGAACTGAACACAATATTCAGTAAATCACGTCATTGATTTTCTCACAATGAAAGCACGTGATCTCCTGGTTGCCTTGTGTATTCCGTTGCACCATTTGCATGTCCTGTATTGAGCAATTGTGCGAACTTCCTAAAAACTACAAATAAAACTGTGCCATTCCTCTTTTGCCCATTATTTTGCTGTTTGGTAAGAGGAAGAGCAGGTTTCCTTCACAGAGGTTTTGATACAGAAATGTTCCATGGTACTGTCCTTAGGTCCTTGCTGTAGTGATGCCTGGTTCCAATAAAGGACCTCTCAATTCCATATGTGGCTCAGCCACGTGGCTCTCAGGTTTCTCCACAGTGCTTGGCTTTACACAGTCCAACCCTGCTGCGTTGGTCCTCATTTATCATTTATTCTTAATATCCCCATTTTTTTATAATGGCTGATGGGGTTTTAGTTTTGAACTGATTTTTCTCAAGTCCTTGTTCAACAATTCATAAGGCTCTTGTCAAGGGGGATGAGTCCAATGGGGAGATGAGTCACATGGCTTCTCTGCAGTGGGTTTTGTCTTCTACAGTGTAGCTGACCTCTTATACTGCTGCAATCCATAGTTCTCTCCTAAGTTGCCTGCTCCTGACCCTAGAGCATTTGTTAGCCTTTGGCAACTTTGCAGGACGATCCTTCATATCCTTTCTGATACTATTTGGTATTTTGCTATCCTTAAGTTACTTTGCTAAACCGAAACTGTTGTATTTATGGCAGTTGTGGGTTTTGCTGCATCAAGGGTTCAGCATGAGGCTATCTGGAACCAGAGACTGCAGTAGTCCTGGGGAGAGTTTTAAGTAAACTGAAGTTGCAGAATTGATGGATTCAATAATACAATGATGATACATACTTACTTCATGCTCAAGCTGTGCTCAGCAGAAGGCTAACCACAGCCATTACTGGGTTTTGTGACTACAGAAGCACTGTAATACTTTTCAGGTATTTGTATTTTGTTTGTTGTGAACACATGCTGGAGAGGTTTAGCAAAGGTTTGGTGAAGTTTATTCTTCTACGTGTTTTCATGCGCTTAAACACCAAGCAAGAAAAGATCAAAGGGCAGGATTTCAAGTGAGCCCGGGAGAGGTAAATCCAAGATAATTCAATTGGTCAAGGCACAGGCATAGCAGTGCAATTTGAATATGTTGTGAAGGGCTTAATTCTCATCATTTTGCTTAAATAGTGTTGGGGGAAACTTAAATGTGCTCAAACTGAGGATTTTTCTTCATTATCATTATTATCGTACTTGCTCCTGTCAGCTTACCCTTAATGTGCTGCTAGAGCTTGGAATGTTGTGCACAGCCTTTTGTAGGAATTTAGGTAAGCCCAAACTGTTTTAAAGTCTGCTTTATCTTATGGGTGTGTGTGTGTGTGTGTGTGTGTGTGTGTGTGTGTGTGTGTGTGTGTTAAAAAGAAAACTCATTTTCTGTGCAAGTAAAAGATATCCCTAAAGAATGTATGGTGCAACCTTGTCTGAATGGTCACTGTACTATGAGCATATGTGGTCATTACAAACCTATTAATGCCAAATGATGATTACCTTTTTGCAAAAGGAATATATATATATTTTTAATGGTTTTCTCTGGTTAAGAACCTCTTCTAATTATTGAAACTCAGAAGAGTTCATGTTCAGATACATGCCTTGGTTGCTCTATTGGGCCTCGGCACCAGCTATGAGAGCTTGTCCTTATTGTTTCTTGTGTTCTCAATATAGTGATGCAGAATCTAATCAGATTAGCTGGGCAGATCCTGAGGATATTTCTTGCCTTTCCCCTGCTCTGTGGCATTACCTCTTTGGGTTACGTAAATTGGAAAGAAATGCCTGTTTTCTTCTGAAGCGTTACAGATTGTGTAGCCCTAGGCAGGTTTTGCTCCAGTTCGTTGGTTATCTCTGACAAGTTTTAGGTAAAAAAACCCAAGCATATTCAAGGGTTTCTTTCACTTACTTAGTTTTATGAAACGTTTATGTAATTTAAACTCTTTTTTAGGAGAGAAAATGGAGTGTGCGAGCTTAAAACCAGAAATAGTTGCAAGTTGTTTTCCTGATTTTGTTTCCTACTGTATTGTAGCAAGTTTGCAGCTACGTTTTCAGTCAGGCCTTCAGGTAGAAGTGATTCTGTTGTCCTCTCCATCCATCATACCCCTTCAGTCTCAGCAACACGGTGCTGAAGAGAGGTTCTAAAGTAAGTTGGCAGCTTTTCACTCAGGGTCATTGCTCAATATCACTGCAGATTCATTGCATTTTCTGCAGAGCTGTCATTTTATGGTGTTGGACAGTTACCAGGGCCCTCGGTTCTGAATGGGTGTTACAAACCTCCAACCTATCTTCAACAAGATAGAACTTTGCTTTTTTAACAGCAATGATAATGCTTAGCATTTATGGAAATTTCCATCTGTGCTGTCTGCCACAGGCACAGTTCTGGCCTGTTACAACAATGCTCTGGTGCTTAGTGAATGTTAGTCCACTTTGAGAAGAAAGCCGCAGCAGTCCATGGTGCTATTTGCCATGATTTACTTTTGCATTTGTTTCCTGGCATAACTCGTGTGAAGTAAGTGCTGTGACTGAACTGGGCATCCCACTTAAGAGTCTGTGCCTTGATCCTCCACCAGACTGTGAGTCACTGCTCCTCTCTACAAAAGTCTGTACTGGAAAACGCTCATTCAATGAAGTGAAGTGCTGGGAGATCTCCGAGGGCACCACTCACAGGTTTTTATGTCGATACGTTCGATTTGATTTCCAAACGCTGGTGCTATATAGCATCTTTCTCTCTTCTCTTCTTGCTCAATTTACATTCTATTAGCATCTGCTGCAGGATTGTTCAAAGCACAGTGCTCCCAGGTACTGAATGCAAACAAGTGTGCTTCTCCACATGCCTTTAAATTGGGACTGTGACTCCTCTGGCTGTGCAGCATTGGATTTCATGATCTTAGGGTCCTTTCCAACCTCACCCGTTCTATGATTCTATGCACCTTATAGATGCTGCAGTTGGCTTCACATGGGGGATGCTTTCCTTCAAAGCAGGTCAAATGATGTAGAATTTCAGAAGAATTTATTTTTGTATGGCATGAAAGACAAAATATCCCCTAATGAGCACATCCCATTCCTTTGTGTGCCCAGGTACCTGTGGTAGATGGCTCAGCAGCCCTGCATCACTAAGTTGACATGCATGGAGATGGAGCATTTCTTTGCCCATTGCCACCCAGGCAGGATGTTACGTGTGAAGTCAGAGCATTCCAGGTTTTCCAAAAGGGCTCTTAAAATGTTTGCAATTGTATTAAAGTTTAAAAGAAACAGAAATCAGGTCCTGGCAAAGAATAACCATCTCTTTGTTCTTGTTGCATTAGTCTTACACTGCTGTTTATGATGATCAGTGAGTGTCCACATCTCTGTAAGTGCTTCAGACAAACCCACAAAGCCATAGTGGTTTTGTGGTGTTTGGGCATTCCTACCTAGCAAACCTAGGTTGCATTCCCATTGCTGCTCTTTTCAGTCTGAGGACATGCCTGTCAATGGGGAGAGGTTTCTGGGTTCTCAGTAGCAATTTAATGGACAGGTGTCTGATAAGAAGGCTGATGAATGCAATTTATTCTGCAGCATAAAACCTACCGGCCCGCTTTCATGGATAGCAGTGTGAAAGCTAAATGCCTTTTCCCTGGAGGAAGACAAACAAAAGGAAGTATGTACCAAGTATCAGGAGATCTAAGAAGAGATCAAAGTGATAGGGTTACAGTACAAATGATGAAATGCACACTTGTGCATGTTGCTCTGTAATATAGCAGGCATTCATTTATGGGGAGCTCTTTTGCAGGATGCAGCATTGAAAGCACATGTCTAATAGGTGCATTCATTTTAATATGCTCATTCATTGAGCAGGCCTGATTAATTAGTGCATGTCACCATCTGGTACTTACTGAGACTATTCATTTTTAAAATGTTGAAATTGTAGGGAATGTTGCACACCAATTAAGTTCCTTTTAATTGGATTACGTTAGTATAAAGTATTACTGGAGAAGGCCTTCATTGTGATGCAGCCAGCGTGCATCTAAAGGAGACCTGCCAGCCTGAAATTACTTCAGAAGGGAAAATGCTTCAATTGTGTGTTCATCACTATCTTTGTGCTCTCAACAAAGATGATGTCAACAAATAAGAGCTGCAAAAATACTTCTGCATTTCTGTGCAGTGAGGATATCTCAGCTGATGACTTCTTCGTCTCCGTACTGCAACTCTTGAGTCTGTCTTCACCTCCCTCTGACCTGGAAAGTGAAACATGCCATTGTGGCTTTGTCTGATATCAGCTAAACAGGGCCAGACTGAGCCCTCCTGTGTGCAGTTGTGCATCTGCTGAAATGAGGAGCATTATTCTCATTTACACAAAGAGCGATTTGGCCTTTAAAGCTGATAAACTGTCTGTGCTGACTCAACCGTTTAGTGAATGAAGTATCACGATGTGCTGGCTGCAGCAGCACATTAGGAGCAGAACTTGTCTGTCTGTGCTTGTTCCCGTCACTGACTCACTTGGTGAATGTTAGCACTGCAGTGTTTCCATGTATAAATCCTGTTTTTTTATGTTTAGCAACTTACAGGAAAGGCTTTGAGATAGAGATGAAATGCACAATTTTGATAATATGTATGTAACATTAATGTTTTCTTTAGAAGCTTAATGCTGTTTTGTATTTAGCACCTGAGGTTGTTATTGTCTTGACTTTGTGGAGACTGAGTATCTTCAAGTGAGTTCTGTCGTCTGAACTTGTTCCAGCAGAGTATGCAGCCCCATTCCTCAGCCATTGCGTGAGCTGTCATGGAAGCAGGGAGTTAAGAAAGAGGCCTAATCCTAAGAGCTCTGATGTGTGACTGCCCGGATCTCTTGTTGACCACCTTTGTGCTGGAGAGCAGGGTTAGGGTCTAGAAAGGAACAACGTGAGGGTGTTTTATCTCGCTGTGTTTGGGTGCGTTTGCCTCTCCTGCAGCGGGCTCTGCTGCCCTCTACCAAGCCGCAGCCGCTTAACGGCAATGGCAGCAGCGGCCTGAGCACATGAAGAATGCTTTACATTTTGTTAACACTTAAAGATTTCACTTCGTTTGTCACTCCTGACCACTCCGGCTGTAATTCTGACTCACAATAGGGAATCTGCAGCTGAAACAGTGTTCTCGTTAAAGGTGGAGGAAAACCTCTGAAAAATCCCATGTAGTTTTACAGCGATGAAGAAAGAGTCTCAATTTCAGAATGCAATGACATGTTTGGACATGTAATGGTCACGGTGACTTCAATCTGTTCTAGCATAGGAGTGCTTCTGATTTCAAAGTATGGAAGAGGCACAAAGTGGGAATTGTGTTGGCTGTTTTCTTAAGATCCATTTCCTCCTGTTGGAAGGTGTGTGTTTCCTGCGGTACAGCTGCAGGAACTGCTCATCCTGCAGGTGCCAAAGCCAATTCACTGTGTCAAAAACGGTGTTAGCGTGGTTGTGTTTCAGTCCTTTCCGTTAGGGAGCCAAAGATCTAAAATAGCTGTACATGTGTTATGTATTTTCTCTGTACAAGATATGTGCCTGCCTTTACACAGACACGTCAGCGTGGATTTTAGCTTTAACCTGAATGCCTGCATGTGGAACTCCTGGGACATGGAATGCATTTTTGCACAGAGCTATGCCTGGGCCATAGTTTGAACTCCAAGCGGAGCATTGTGTGGTGGTTCTGCCAAGTGTCCTGTGGTTCGCATTCATCTGTTGAGCGCAGTGCTCATTTGGGGTAAAGGCAAATCAGTGTCTCTGAGCAAAGCAGAGTGAGCACAGCCAGTGGTAAAATGTAAAAACGTAGTCAAAAAAGGTGTGCAATCATAGAATCATAGAATAGTTCGTGCTGGAAAGGACCTTAAGATCATCCAGTTCCACCCCCCTGCCATGGGCAGCGACACCTACCACTAAACCATGCCACCCAAGGCTATGTCTAACCCGGCCTTGAACACCACCAGCAATGGAGCATTCACAGCTTCCCTGGGCAACCCATTCCAGTGCCTCACCACCCTCACAGTAAAGAACTTCTTCCTCATATTCAATCTAAACTTCCCCTGTTTAAGTTGGAACCCGTTACCCCTTGTCCTCTCACTGCAGTCCCTAATGAAGAGACCCTCCCCAGCATCCCTATAGCCCCCTTTTAGATACTGCTTCCTCATTGCTTCCCAACAGTATTAGCAGGAAGTGCTTAGCCTACAAGGCCATGGAACTGCCTGTTTGTGAGAAGTTTCGAGAGCAAGTGCAGTTTATGCCATTTCAAGAAGTAATATCACCCAGTTAAATCTTCAAACCCACGTACATGCATGAACCCCTCTGTTCACATTGTTTGTTTGGAGGTTGTACGTAATGGAGAAATAGCTTTTCAAAGCAAACATGTAGTTGAGGCTCTCATTAGTGTAACTTTACTCCTTTTATGTGTTAATAGATGAAAAGGAGCTAACCAGAGTACGTCATTCCAACATGTGTCCACTCTCTGATTTTTGGAGAATTAGATCTTGGTTTAATTTTTCTGCTTACAATATATGGGCTTGCAAAGTGTTGAAGCAACAGATGTTGGCAGAGATCAAAAAGAATACAAAGACATTCCACTCTGCATGTATAAAACAAAGGCTAAAGTTTGGGCAGATCTCTATCTGGCAGACTTTCTATCTCTTAGGTCATAGAGAGAAAGCTTTTGGCACTGACTTTTTGGCAAAAAGCTTTGTCTGGAAACATATTTAGTCGGCATGTGAAATATGATAGCCCTGGTACCACAAATGTGTCTGATGATACTCTAATAGCGTTAGGCTTCAGCCCCATCTGGTGTTGGAACAGGATTGCTATATTAGTTTTCCAGCACAGGAGAGCCCTTTGCCAAAACACAGAGCAGTACGTGAGGAGACTGACAAATCCGTACAAGTGCCTGGTTTACTAATGGTTTCTATTGTTTGCTGCACTGATGAAAACCAGTTGTGCCCATGGTGAATTCCAGCACAGACATCCTGCTGCTGAGTTACTAACCACAGGCTCTAGAGAGAGCTGCCTCTTTAACTGAACAAGTTTATTAATGCCCTTTCAATGTACCTATGTGAGCAGCAAGTACATTTTCACCTGAAGCCTGTAAGAATAGAAACTGATTGATTTTCCGTGCCTGTGTTTGCAGAAGCAGCAGTGGACATACAGATCCTTTCACCTCAGTCAAATGCCTCCAATAATTTGAGTTATGCAACAGTGTCGAAGAGACCAGACTTGTGGATTTGGCTTAGAAGGCTTAAAATCCCCAGGCATTAATTCATGAAACTTTCAAATCCTGGATACTCCAATGACTATAAGGCACAGCAGATTGGTGTTTGCTTTTTACTTCAGGCTGATCAGTTCAGGAAATAAAAAGGTTCACTCTGAGAGAGATGTTCAGTTCTTTTGCAGTTGTTATTTCTGGAGGGCTTAGGTAGAAAAGCTGCAAGCGAAACAAATCAGGGACTCAAAATCCATAGCTTTGTTTTGAGGAGATGAGACTGGTTTCTGCTGCGATTGAAAGCTAAAGGAGGACAAACAGTGACTCTCTGGGAAGGTTCCCCAGCATTTTGATGTGGCTTTTCCAGGAGGGCAGTGCAGCCCGAGTCTTCAACCCAATACCTATCCCGTTATTATGTGACTGATGGAAAAAGTGCTGAAATGGCAGAGTTTGGAATTGCTTGAACGTATTTTGTCACTTAAGCTGAGCTCGTTCACATTTGAAGCTAAAACAAATGATCTCAATTGCAGTTAGGAGAGTAAACATACTGTTAATTTCCTGTCTCGTGTTCAAGTGGTTATGTTGAAAGCAATGTGCACTAATCTTTGCTTTTATATCCTCTTCCTAGCATTTGTTTTATTGGGCAAAATTAAAGGTCAATGGTCCTGAACTAGTCAAGAGAATTATTCTCAGTTCTCAGTCGTTGCCTTTTCTCTCTCTCTTGCTCTGCTTTCAGTAACACAGGGCTCAGCTGCCAAAGCTTTAATTGTTCATGGACTACATGAATGATATTTATAACTCTTTTTGCATTTCAGTTGCATAGTTTTGTAAACGTGGGTAAAATGAGCTAGCACGACAGCAAAAGGCTGCTTGCTTGTGCCAGGCGGTTCATAGCATAGGAAATAGAAGTGTAATGATCAATCTGTGTTTTCCCTGCTCTTATCCTCATTCTCTTCTGTGTTTCAGAATGATCACTGCTCAAGCCGGGAGTCCCACTAAGTGATCTGAGTGGAAACGTATGGGTGGAATTCTTACCATGCACTGAAGCGCACAGCAGCCAGCGCGGAGCTCTGGGAAAATGTCTGCTTGCAGCACTTTCACTGAACACGTCTGGAAACCCGGTGAATGTAAGAACTGCTTCAAGCCCAAAAGCTTGCATCAGTTACCCCCCGTGTCCGAAAAGAAAACCCTCTCGCATGGAAACCTGAAAGCCAATGCAAACCAAAGCAACAGCCAGCGTGGGAGAAACACAGGAAGCTTCCGACCACCCGTGGCAAAGAAACCCACGATAGCTGTGAAACCCACCATGATGGTGGTAGATGGGCAGGGTGTATGTGGTGAGATCAGCACACTGGATCAGTGTGAGAATAAAGCAGTGCCTGCAGGTTGGAACCGAAACAAAGCTGTCTTGAACAGAAAACCACTGAACAATAATAATGAAGATGAAATTGAGGGTTATAGCCATGTTCATAGGCCTTATGGCAACAACGATGGTGTAGGTAAGATACCAAATAACAATAATAATGGACTGACAGAAGTTTTGAAGGAGATTGCGGGTTTGGATAGCACACCTCAGCTAACAGGAAGTGAAACCAACTCGAGAGAAACCTTCTTGGGGAGAATTAATAATTGTTATAAGAAGTCATTGGAAAGAAAGATCCCTCCAAGCTGCATGATGGGTGGAATGAAGGATTCACACGGTAAGCACGTTATTCTGAGTGGAAGCACTGAAGTCATAAGCAATGAAGGTGGACGTTTCTGTTACCCAGAGTTCTCCAGCGGAGATGAGAGTGAGGATGACACGTTTTTTGGCAGCATGCAAGAAGAGCATGAGAGCTGGGATGAAAGCGATGAGGAGTTGCTAGCAATGGAAATTCGTATGAGGGGCCAACCTCGCTTTGCTAATTTTAGAGCTAACACCCTGTCTCCTGTTCCGTTCTGTGTTGACAAGAAATGGAATACTGTGCCCCTCAGAAACAAGTCTCTCCAGCGGATCTGTGCAGTAGACTATGACGACAGTTATGATGAGATTTTAAATGGTTACGGGGAAGAGGCCGTAATTCTTTATGGGCAAGAGAGCATGCAGAGCATGGTATCTTCTGATTCCACATCCCCTGATTCTTCTTTGACTGAAGAGTCTCGTTCTGGAACAACCAGCAGCTCTTCCCAGAAGCTCTGTAATGGAGGGCTGTCTCCAAGTACTCCTCAGGACCTCAAACTGATTGAACCCGAATATGAAAGTCTTTGTGATAGTCAGCAAGTGAAAGATGTGTCAAAAGCTCCCCGAAACGTGCCGAAAAGTCTGGAAACTCACAAGGCAGTCCTTGCACTTCGACTGGAAGAGAAGGATGGGAAAATTGCCGTTCAGACTGATAAGCAAGAGAATAAAGGTCCTTCGGATGTTGCTGGTCAAGCTGTAACTATAAACTTGGTGCCTGTGGAAGAGCAAGCTAAACCATACAGGGTGGTCAATATGGAACAACCAGTTTGCAAGCCATATACCATAGTAGATGTATCAGCTGCCATGACCAATGAATGTAAGGAGAGTCAGCCTGAAACCTCAGAAACCAAAAATACATCCTCTAATGCAAGCTCACCAGTAACTCCAGGCACACCTATTACATCCTCTGCCACATCGCCTGTACGAGTGAATGCTAACCTGAAAAAATCCAGTGCAATCAGGTACCAAGAAGTGTGGACTTCTAGCACTAGTCCAAGACAGAAGATACCTAAGGTGGAGTTAATTTCCAACAGCTCAGGGCCTTCTGTTCCCCCCAGGAAGACAAGCCACAAGTCAGCTCCTACTTCGCCTACAGCTACAAACATTTCTTCCAAAACTATCCCGGTTAAGTCTCCCAATTTATCTGAGATAAAATTCAACAGCTACAACAATGCTGGCATGCCACCTTTTCCTATTATCATTCATGATGAGCCCACCTATGCTAAGAGTTCCAAAAATGCTATTAAAGTTCCTATTGTAATCAATCCAAATGCATATGATAACCTGGCTATCTATAAAAGTTTCCTGGGGACCAGTGGAGAGCTGTCCGTCAAAGATAAAACTACCAGTGTAATAAGCCACACATATGAAGAAATAGAAACAGAAAGCAAAATAACTGAAGCCATAGGAAGTAAACCCACTGAACTTTCTCAAGCGAAGGGGGTCGCTAATAGCTCTGAATGCAGGCTGGGTTCTGTGGCTCAAAAGGTCCAAGAGTTTAATAGCTGTCTCGGTAAAAGTCAGATATCACCACAAAGAAGCCATAGTTCTGACCACAGCTCCCCACCAAGGGTTCAGAAGACAGCACAGGAGCCTGCAGCAAAACCAGACCTAAAGCCAGAGGTTTCTGTTGGCAGCAGCGGCGGCAGAGAGAACGCAAGCACAGTGCTGTCACAGATCGTGGCTTCTATCCAGCCCCCGCAGTCTCCTCCTGAAACGCCTCAGTCTGGACCCAAGTCCTGTAGCGTAGAAGAGCTGTATTCCTTACCCCCTGATGGAGATGCTACTAAAAGCACCCTGGTACGACCCAAATCTCTGTTTACGTCACAGTCTGAAATCGAGTCATCCAAGACGGTGGAAAACACTGCCATTAAGATGCAGAAAGAGTCACTTTCACAGCCCATTGTCGCTCATTCTCCAAAGCCAGTGAGAGCCTCCCCAGACGTCACCAGCCCCAAAACAGAGCAAGCACCACCATTTCCTCCTCCTCGGTCTACTTCTTCACCCTATCATGCAAGTAACCTGCTGCAAAAGCATTTCAGCAACTGGAGCAAACCAAACAGCCCCACCAGGTCGACAGAGGCCGAGTCAATCCTTCATTCAGAAGGGCGGCGAGCTGCTGATGCGAAACCCAAACGCTGGATATCGTTTAAGAGCTTCTTCCGCCGCAGGAAAGCTGATGATGAGGAAGACAAAGAGAAGGAACGAGAGAAGGGAAAACTGGTGGGTCTTGATGGAACTGTTATACATATGCTCCCCCCTCCTCCAGTCCAGCGTCATCACTGGTTTGCTGAGGCCAAGTCAGATTCCAGTGAGAAGCCGTCAATTGTATTCATGTATAGATGTGAACCAGCGCAAGCTGAACCAAAGGCTGAGCATCAGAGCAAGAGTGAGGTGGAATCTGCTATTGCAGATGTGCTAGCGAGAGACAAAGGAGAAACACAAGAGAAGCCTGCAGATAGCCTGGATCAGAAAACAGTGAGCCATTCATCACCGCCTCAGATTCCCAAGAAAATCCCCAGGTACTGCTCATCTTTTTTAGTCATACTCATTGTGAACTGCCCTGTAAATACTGCTGAAAAGGGGAGAGGGATAAGGAGGTTTATTACATTAAGTTTAATTTTTGAAGTAAGTTTATATCAGGTAACTTAAAACATACTTTTAAAATCTTTGAGTTACATTGGATATCAGAAGCAGTTAAGAAAAATGGGCTAGAAAGAGTAGCTGGTATTTGGAGTTTGCCTTGCAGGTTCACTAATATGTCACAACAGCCATGTTACATTGAGTCAGATACATTACCCTGTATTTTCTGTTTGAGAAAGTGTTCCTGCATTGTAGGGAGCTAAAGACTTTCTCTGCAGAAATAGAAGGCAGCTATTGAAAAATATGATAGAAGTGAAAAGGTCTGTGACTCACAAAAGGTGCTGTGCTAACTTTATCTTGCATTCCCAAGAACACAATAGATGCAAATTAACTTGATGCCACACTGCAACATCACTGCAGCACTCCCAAAATAAACCATGTAAAAAAAGTAATAATAGAATTAGATTATCTATAAAATAACTCCATCTTGCAAGGCCTTTAGTGATGAATATACTTTGTCCCCTAATGCATTGCATTCAATAGGACTACTTGCTCCAGTTAAGCCTGACAATTTTGTCTGGTGGTTTCTTTGACACACTTGAGATGTGGCCAATGCCGTCTGAGTTCAACAAGGGCAAGTGCGTGGTCCTACACCTGTGTCAGAGCAATCCCAGGCGCAGCTCCAGGTTGGGCACAGAAGAGATTCAGAGCAGCCCTGCGGAGAAGGACTTGGGGGTGTTGGTCGAGGAGAAAATGAACATGAGGCGGCTGCAGTGTGCACTTGCAGCCCAGAAAGCCAACACTATCCTGGGCTGCATCAAAAAGGAGCATGACCAGCAGGTTGAGGGAGGTGATCCTGCCCCTCTGCTCTGCTCTCATGAGACCTCACTTGGAGTACTGTGTGCAGTTCTGGAGTCCTCAACATACAAAAAGGACATGGAACTGTTGGAACAAGTCCAGAGGAGGCCACGAGGTTGATCATGGGACTGGAACACCTCCTGTATGAAGATAGGATGAGAATATTGGGGTTGTTCAGCCTGGAGAAGCAGCAATGTGTTTAAACTAAAGCAGGTGAAGTTCAGGTTAGATATAAGGGAGTTCTTTCCTGTAAGGGTGGTGAGGCACTGGAATGGGTTGCCCAGGGAAGTTGTGAATGCTCCATCCCTGGCAGTGTTCAAGGCCGAGTTGGACAGAGCCTTGGGTGGTATGGTTTAGTGGGAGGTGTCCCTGCCCATGGCACGGGGGTTGGGACTGGATGAGCTTAAGGTCTTTTCTAACCCAAACCATTCTATGATTCAATTTCTGTGAAAGTACTTGGCCAGTAGATGCTTATTTTACTCCTATCAGTCTGTGACAGTTGAATGTTTCAGGTCTGCCTGTTGGTTTAAAGGTCTGTTTGTCCCCTTATCAAAGGTACACATGCTTTCTTGGCTGTCTCTGAACACGAAGCAGTGTGTTTACTTCCAGATACGCATTGTTTTCAACATACCACTGATTTCCTGCAGCTCATGGCAATGCATAACCTAAGAGGGCTGGAGACACTTGTTGCAGTCAGTCCCATGGGCAGAATAGGCATTTCACTGAGTAGAGGACACAGCAGCGGATGTATTAGAATGTCTTCCAATGTTGTTATACAAACCAATTCCAAAACAGCTTCAAACTTGCATTATTTAATTCATTTATAACAATACCCTAGTGGTAGGAAGTGAAAAATGTTGTGGAGTTTGAGCTGTGAGTGAGCCTTAGAAAATGTATCAAGGCCAAAGTGTTCTTTGGTTTTCTTTCTCCATTGCCTATACAAGAAAGTTGCAGTGAATTTTAGCTAAAATGGTTTTAAAATTGACTTAACTAATAGAATCCTCTTTGTGAGCACAGTTTTGAGTTTACCAGCCACTGATTGCTGCTTGTCTTAAGCAAAAATAACTGTTCAGACTAACCAAGAGTGACCATTAGCACCAGGTAATTAAATCACCTTTATATCACATCTTGGGAACACTGATACAGCATTCTGATGAAAATCAGGACTGCTTTTCAGACTGTTTGCCTCTTGGCAGAGGTGGACAGCATTGAGGTTCGTAATGTAAGGTGGTAATGGTGTTTATCATAGTACGATGTAAAGCTTATTTCTGAAGATTTACATTTGAAGTAATTGCCCCAAATACAAGAGAGGATGCTCTCCAAAACCTCAGTGTACTGCCTGTTGCTGCAGACTTGGTTGAACTGCAGACTCAAGGTCAAGGGTTTTATTTTAAAAAGGAAAAAAAGGTACCTGAAAATAAACAAATTGGGTTTAAAAAGCCCCGGTACAGATTGTGGGGGTGAGTTTCAGAAACACAAAGCAGTTATGGAGCTGTAAGTGTTCAGCATCTCCGCAAGACATGCGGTACCACAATAATATGGGGTGTGGGCAATGACAAAAGGGGGGGCCTCCCTGTTTACAGATTAAAGCCGAAAACGGGAATGTACCCAGGCTGGAATAACCCTCGGTAGGAGTCTAATCTCTCTAGATTTACCCTAAATTAAATGGGGAGAAGTAGGTAACTTTAGAGAGCAAGATAAAGAACTGGAGACGTTTGTGCTCTCAACCCCCCTTTAAAAGAACCATTTTTTTCTGTTACCTCCAGGGGATGCTAGAGGAAATGAGCTTGTACCAACATTTTTGTTTGTAGCAGCACTAGCATCAGGAGATGCACTTGCTCCCACCTCCTTAGTGCCCCACTCCTGTGCTGGCAAGACAGATAGATTGTTGCTAAAAAATCAGTACTCACATCAGCTTTATCACTAATTGGAATTAAAATGAGATGGGTTTGGAGCAGCACAGTTAATGATGCAGCACTTGTCCTCAGCAAAACCTAAAATTTATCTCTAAAAATATAACGTGCTATTTTTGCCTACCTCGGTGTAGTTGATGAGGTTGGAGCAGCACAGCATGGCATCCACACAGCACAAGTTTAAACAAAACAGACTCATCAGAGGCTTTGTTATCTAGTGTATCAGGCTGTTGCAATTGGAATTTCACAAGATAAAGGCTTCTCTTCACCTTTATAGACAGATCACTGTAGCACCTTTTTAGATTGAGATGTTTCCTAAAAGAAAACTGCAGAACAGCCTTCTGATTCTTTTCCTATCTTCATAAACCACAGCAGAGCTGAACTGAAACATCATTCAGCACTGGTTTAGATGGCAGTGCCTTTGTAAATCAAGGTACAGCTGATCTGTGCTCAGCCATTTCCATTTCAGTTATGTATTAAACTGAGTATCTTCCTTTCATAGCTACAAGTCAGCCATAACTTTCCTTTATAGGATCTTTGGGCCAGACTTGGATGAACTAAAGATAAAACTGTATGTTTACTGAAGTACTTCTTTCACATAGTGAGGTCTGCATATTGGTTCCATCCTGCTTTAGATAAGAAAGCATTAATTCACAGCTAAAGCTGAGATTACCAATCTAATTCCTAAGAAGATGTGAACTGTGTCAAAAGCATTGGAGCTCATAATCTATAGATCTGAGTTCTGTTCCTGCAGAAGGTCACTACCCCATTGTTGTATCTTGCTTCCAAAAGGGGTGAGATGCTTAAACATACTTCAAAGATTGGTTTTGAACATTTCTCTTAAAAAGCATCACAGCTACACACTACCTCAGCCATTGGCATTCTTTTAAGGCTATTTGTTGTTCTAATAACTCCTGTGTGTTTCACTGGACACTTTTCATGGGCTCTATATTTGTCAGAGGACATAGATATCAAAGCATTTGGAAATGCCTTGTTACCTCACAAATCTTACCCCAGTGCCACACTTGTAGGATGAAGTTCACCTTGAATAACTTCCAGCCAGATTGCTGCTCCTGGGATGAACATAAATGTCAGTGATGGGAGAATCTTACAGAGAATTAGCCAAAATCTTGCACAGTTCCTGCCTGCCATGGGAGCATTTCAGGGGTATAAGTGAATCTCGAGTGCTTTTTGTTGTGCTGCCTGCCTTGAGGTTGCTGACAACTGCGAACACTGTTTGCTTTACATTATAAATGTGATTTCTAGAATCCAAGCCAGGCATTGAATTTCCATATAGAGGCAATGGAGAAAGACGGTTCCAGTGAGGTGATTTAGAGCACCAAGATTTAAAAGGTCCCAAATGAGTTATTTCTTCAGTGTTTTTTTTTTTTTTTAGCAATTTGTTTTATGCCTTTAAGGGGGGAAAAAAAGATAAAACAGGTGACTGGGGCTCAGGGAAAGCCACAGCGCACATCATCCGTGGCCTTCTGAACCTGAGCAGTGTAAGGAATGGAGCTCTCCGGAGTCCCTGGGATGGGAGCCATGAGATTACTGTGAGTTCTCTGGGCGTCTAGAGGAATATGGATGTTGTAACAGATTACTCAGTGAAAACAACTGCAATCATTGTTCCTCACAAATGTAGCCATATATTAAGACCAAGATTGCACCCAGAGACAGGCAGGAATAACCACCACTGCCACATTCCACTTCCTCACTGTCATTGATCCAATCCTGCAGATTCACAGCTGCTTTGAGAACAAAATCTTTTAACTCACAGTAGGGCTCCATTCAAAACAAAGTCCTTCCCACTTTAGAGGACCTCTTGTGAAAGTCTTCAGGTGAGGTTCTCAGCTGGATCCAAAACACTTGAAGTGTAGCTTACATAAATTTGTGAGGAGGATTCAAGGATGCTGTACAACAAAAGCAAAACCTTACTCAAGCAAGTCTACTGAAAGGGGAGAAATTCCCAACTGAAGCTTTCATGTGGAACTATCAGCTCCCCCATCTCCTCAAATCCGTCTTGATTTGCTTTTCTTTAGATACTAGCAAGGTTTATTTACTCAGCAGCAGTCAGCAGGGCTTTTAAAAGGATTGACCATCTATCTTACCTGGTTTCATCAATGAAAAGCTTGGGTGGGATTTTTCTCTGGAACATCTCTCTGCTAACAGAAGTGGGAATCATGCATGTTCATGAAGCAAGAAGTTCAGTAATGTTTTCTGTGAATACCTGTAAACACCAAACACTGTTAAAGAACCAAGCAGAAAGGATTTTACCATTTATTTTTTTATCAGTTTAGATTAAGGAATGGTAAATCGTGTATTATTGTTCTTAACTCCTCTGATACAGCCTGGAAAATGGGAAGACTGAGAACTTAAAATGGATAAAGACAACTGTCTTTATTAGAATGCACAGTTAATCTGTGGAACCCATTGCCATCAAGTTTCACTGACACTAAAGAGCTTAGCAGGATGCCTTTACTGGATTATCAAAAGTACTCTCTTTATCCATGCAAACATCGCTTTATACCAGATTTGAAACAAAATACGTAAATTCCCATGCTTGAGGACTAATCCAACTTCCAAATCAATAAGAAATGGAAATAAACTTGACGGCTTAGTTACTGCACGTTGTCATTTGAGAAGCTTCTCTCACTTTCTTCTTATGTGACCATTTCTGGCTAATTGGGGTGATGAGGAACTGAACTGCGTGAGCCACTGCATACGTGCACCCGTGTGTGCTCTGACTGAAACCTGGGCACTCATGGACTTTGCCTCGTGTTTCGCAGAAATGAAGTGGTCTCTGTTCTGGGTAGAAGTTCTTGTGTAAGGAGGCCTTCACCACCTTCAAGCCATGAACCTCTGCATTTTCCCTCAAGCATTACTCAGTCAATTTAGGCTTTATATTAGCTTTATTAGTTTAAAAGTGTTGGGCCTGAGGGGATCTCAAAGGGATCTCTTTGCAACTAACTATATCTAGAAATTACACAGATTTTTTTGTGTGAAACTGAGTCATCTTCCTTGTCAGGCTCTCTCATCTCAAACTGTCTACTGCTTTGCTGATGTCCACTGAGGGAGGAGATCAGAGCCTCAGCTGGGTCGAAGGCCACATCAGCGTTCCTCTGTTTCTGTCACTAGTTTCTGCCACTTGGATTTATGTGCTGTCTTGCACGGAGCTGTACTCCCTCAGTGTGACCTCTAGATCTGACCCTAATTCAGGAATGCACTATCAGAATCACTTCTTATAAGTGTTCTACTTTCTCTCCTCATATTCATTGCTGCTTGTGAATCACGCAAATTGAGAAGGCGTGATCTGAAGAGAGGAAAATACAGGTCACACGGTAGCTGTGATTCCACTGTCCTCAGGAAAAGCAACACCCTGCGCAGGCTGCTTTCTGCGTTCTTATTGTTCCCCAAAGACCGAGGCAAGTTAGAGCGCATCATCTTTTGGCTACCCTCCAAAAAACTGTGGAGGAGGAGAGCCTGAGGGAGGGAAGGAGTCAGGGGCATTTGTCCCCACAGAAGAAAGCCACTTTTAAAACAATTTTGAGCTTACGTGCATATGAGTGACAAGCATGTGAATTCAGTGGGATGTGAATCTGAAGGACAGTCATTTTTATGGCGAGCAGAGTTCTCTGAGGTAATTAATTCCCTATGAAGTCTGGGTTTGAAATAAAAAAGGGAAAAGAACAAGGCTTGGACAGAGGAGGCTGCGCCCACTATGGTAAAAGCTAAATACGTGCTCTTATGCAAGGCATCAAAGAATCCATCCTGGCAAAATAGCTATAAATATCCCAAATAAGGAGATAGCTTTAAGTATCACTTGCTATCAACAAGCAGATACAAAGTTAGACAAAATCAGGCTTTAGTAGCTGTAATCTCAGAAAACTGCTTGTTTATCAGCTCTACTTCTCTTGAAAACTGCTGGGTTTAACTCTTTAGGCTACTCCATGAAGCAAAAGCAATTGGGAATTTGGTTCCCGCAACGTACAGGGTGAGGATGTTTTCCCCCTTTGTTCCTTCTGGGTTCTGTCGGCACTGGTCACGGGTAGGCATTTTGCTTGTGGGTCGCTGAGCCTCCTACATATGCTGGATCTCTCCTTCTTTTCTGTTCAGTTACAGGGAAGCTTTTCCCCGCAGATTTCATGGCCTGACACCCAAGTGCTGCGATTTAAAATGGATTAGATTCATACACCAAGACTGGCTGCAATGCAGATTTGAGATATTCCCTTACTTTTACCAGCAGCTTAGTCAAAGTTCTTAAAACTCCTCTTGAAATTTGAAGCTGCTTTTCCTTAACTAATTAACATGACTAAGACCATAGCTGTCATACCAGAGCAGTGATGTAGTAGTCTGTGTACTGTTTTCAACTCAGGAGGCAATGGAAGAGTTAAGAAGGCAGGGCTGTAAGTAACTGGTTTCCTGGGGCGATTTGGTAAGTCCCCGGGACCAACCCCCTAAGGTAAACATTAAGGTGCAGTAGGTGTATCACTCTGTGCAGAGTTCAGCCCTGTTGCTTACAGCTTGCACAACTTGTAGCACATCAGAACACTGTGGGATCAATGGCTCGCCAGAGTTTCAAGACATGATTAAGAGACTCAAGAAGGCCCTGAAAGAATTTCCTTTAATGGGGAATTGTGTGAGTGAGTACAGTGGGTGAGTTGGTATTTTTTTCTTTCTTCCTTTCCAGCTGTTGGTTTGCTTTGGCAAACTGCTTCTGAGCTTAGGTTTAGTGAATGTGCTTGCATGTGTCTGGTTTGGAGAATGAGTATGTTCTGTACCTCACCAATCGATACTAAAAGCTCACTTGGAGATATGGTAATTCCTGGTTTGTGGCAATGACAGAACTGTAAAGCTGTTAGAACCTAGTTTTTCCTAAAGAAAATATTCCTGTTGAGGAGTGCAGGTATGTATCAGATTTACAGCAGCTACAAGCCTTTAGATGATTTTTTCATCATCTTGAGAGCCTTGTTACTGCTTTACTTTCATGTATGCTTTGCTCTGGAATTATACGAGGTTAACTCTTTCTCGTGGATTTATTTATGGCACATGGAATGTTCTTCACACCGTTCCTATGCATGGTACTAAAAACACACAAAAAATTAATTCTAATTAAAGATTACATCTTTTTGAATTTCTGCCATTTTTTCCTCTTTCACTAACAAGTTCTAATGAGTTTGGTTTGTACCAGCCTGCAGTTAGAATTCATGAGTCTGAGTAGAAATGGCATGTGCGCACTGCACCGTACATGGAGCCTTGTGTTATGCAAAGCGCTGGCATGTTTTAATCTTTGTAGTCTGGGATTGCTAGAAGATTATGTACCATGATTTTCAGCAGTTTGGCTTTGACATAGAGAGACATAAGCCTGTAATTTATGTAAAGTCTTTGAGGAAGTTTTAAATCTTTACCACACAAATTAATTGTCTGCCCAGATGTATGATGTGGTGCTCATGTTGCGAAGGAAGTGTTACTCCTATCCCTTGTGGAAGTCACGAGTACTTAAAATTCTTGCTTCTATTTGATTAGTGACCAGGACGTTGAGGTTTGGCCTATAGTGAGTATTTGTTGCTGTGAGAGAGAGCATAAAGGCACAGAAATATTTTTGCTCCAGCATGTTTTTGTGGCATATTATTGATAATTGCTGCTGGTTTTGGTAGGATTGGGGTTTTTTTAAGAAACCCCGGGGTTTTTTTAAATATTATCTATAATGCAGATTTTTTAAATCATACTGCAGCAAACATATCCATGGCAAGTGATTGAATCCCTGATTTGCACACTTTTTAAGTCTATAAGTCATCACAATTTGATTAAAACCCCATAGCTAAGAGCAAGCACAGAGGAACGTCTTCGTGGCCTTTTGCAATTGGTCTAATGCAGATGGCTTTCAATCCTGGAGAATTTTACATGGGAAATGCATTACTGGCTTAGATAAGCTACTGGTCTGTTTCCCAAAGTGTCAATTCCCCAATTCCTACCAGCATATGAAAATGTGTCATTACAGTTTTATGCATTTATCAGGATTTCACAGCTCCTTTGCTATCCCATGGTATCTTCGATTAAAGCAAGATCACTGATTGGTGAAAAGCACCTTAAATTCAGCTGTTGTCCTATGAGTCCTACATGGTTTTATGCAGAATCATGCCCGCATATGCAGGTGCACGTATCTTGCTTGTAGTCGACTGTCAAACGTTTTATTACCCCTTTTGTGTGAAAGGCATGAACCTTTCTTCCTGTTACTATGTCAGTCAAAAGTTGTTTATCCTTATTAAGGAAAATAAATTATAGGAAGTTGGTTTTGAAAAGGAAGGGTGAAAACTACATTCCTACTTTCCCCGTTCATTCCCTTTCCTGAAGACATTTAGTACCTCATCTGGTATTCTGCCAGTAGGATCTATCACCAAGCTTTGGTCTCCAGGTGATTTTGTCTTGTTTCGTTTCAGTCAAGTGCCCGATGATACGACACTGGAGGATTTGTCCCCTCGTGTTCCCAGAGCTGTGTTTGTGAAGCAGGACAATGGTGGCAGTGCATCAGTCATACCAGTGTCGTCTCTCCGTGGCCCACAGGGGGAGGAAGAAAAGGAAGAAACTTCTAATTCTCCTGACTTAAATGCTTGCAGTGCTACATACAGCAATTTAGGTAAGTGTGTCCTCGGAGAGGAAACTTGCTGTTATTTCAGGTCTTACACACCTTTCTAGGGCATGCAGAACCTTTGGTAGAGCTCAATACACTTTCATAAGGTTAGTTTTTAAAGACAACTTTTAAATATTAAGTATATTATTTATTAATTATATTATTTTAAATATTTAAGTTAATATTTAAAATCATGTAAATAAATAGTACATTTAAATATTAATAGAATACAGTTTTGTTGTCTCATTCTGAGATACACAACCAAGAAAATGAAGATTCAGCACACTCAAAGGTTTTCTTTCCTATGATTTTAGAACTATCTTTTAATTGTTCTCAATGACAAACATCTCACATACTTTCAAAAGACACATTGTGTGATCTCTTTGGAGGAGATTTCGTCAAAGGAGTTTAACACACAGAGCAGGGGGACTTTTAGGATGCTTTATTTTAGAGCATCAATAACTTCTAAAGTATTTGTAGCCATCTTCTGTTTACTAAAACATTTCTCATCCCAGCCTGGGAGTTTACTGTTGCTCCTTCAGAGAAGGTGAAGGTATGAATGTCCTGAAGGTACTGCACGGTCTATTCAACTATCACTGAATTCCTGACATGTATAAAGAAGATACATGTATGCAGGGCTTCTCTGAGAAATAAGTGAGCAAGACAAATTAGCATCTCCTGAGATATACTGTCATTATTATCAGCTTCATTTTGTAAAGCATTTTGATTTGAAGTACTGTGAGTTCAGGAATACTTTCAGCCATATTTTCTCAAAGACCAAAAATCTCTCCTATATTATGTTCAAGAACATCTGAATACAGGTGTTTCTGCAATACTCCAACCCTGTGTTATGTATTAAGCATCTGGACAACTTATTAAGCATTTGGGCAAGAGTAACTTGACTGCACTGAGCTGGCTCACACGAACAGGGGGTTTGGCACGTCCACACAGGTTTGAGGGATCAAGGTCTACATTTCAAAGCCTCAGGTGCATACATTCCTTCAATGTTTAGTGATATTGCTGCATTTTTTTTCCTGAAATGTGAATTAGTGGCCAACTTATTAGTGCGTTCTGCTACTAAAACATTCATTAGGTGTTGTTTATAAAGCATAAAGAGGAAAACCATCCTGCCCAAGAGTGCTGTTGACCTCTACCAAGAGACTGTAATTTCAAGGAAGAAAACTAATATTTATATTTTTATGGTGACTTATTGGAAGAGCCAATGAATTGTTTTCATATATATATATGATATACATATATATGTGTATCTGTATATTTTCTGAACTTAGGACATAGCTATGTTACAAATAGAATCCAGTCAGTAAGTCTAGCCATATCAAAACTATTTACAGCATGGTTAGCCCATGTTCCTAACCAGACTGACATGTAAAAGGGTCAAGCTAAGATATCATTTAATGTATAAAACATCACTTACTCCTCATGGTGAGATCGCTGTTTTTTAGCCAGAGTGCCCATACAGCCCAGGAACTACTTGTATTTTATAGCCAGAGTAATGCTATTGTGAATCTTCTGTTCAAATTGGTACTTAATTTAGCTCAGTTTTAGCAAGAGGTTACACCTGATGGCAGCACCTTCACTGTACAGAATTAGACATGCTTCTGCCTGTAGATCTCTGTTCTCATCACAGCATCTCACAAACTGGGAGTAGCTAACTCATGGGAAAGGCAATAAAACACCATTAATCACTGGAACAGGTTGCCCAGGGAAGTTGTGGAGTCTCCTTCTGTGGAGAGACACAAAACTCAATTGGACATGGTCCTGGACACCCTGCTCCAGCTGTGACTCTGACCGAGCAAAGAAGGTTGGACCTGACCAGCTCAAGAAGTCCCTTCCAACCTAAATGCTTCACCTAAGTCGCTTCCATCAGTCCTTGTTTTGGGCAGTGTTTTTTCTGTGTAGAACTATGTAAAACTTGACCCTTAGCAATTCATTCAAAATCTTTTCCTCATCCTTGGTCGACTTTTCAGATTTGCTGTCCCCAAAGTAAGTTTTAGGTTTGAAAGAGTTAAATGAACTCCTAGGCTTGGCTTGGTCTGGCTTGGCAAGCATGCTGCTTGTTGTTAAAAGCATTGCTACCCTAAATGGCACTGAGTTCTCTGGCTGCAGTTCAGGCCTTTCTCTGGTTTATTCCAGCAGCCTCACTAATGCAGATAGCTATCAAGAGATTACTGGGTAGGAATAGAGAATAATTCCTACTTGTTTGCACATCTTACATCACCAGCAGCAAAATCATAGATTTTGTAGAATTGACAAATACAGATCTACATAACTGAAAGAAAGGATAACATGAGAATTTACATCACATTTGACTCTTGCTTCAACTGCAGTTGTTTCTACAGTTACCTTTTTTATAGCTCCATACTACAGCCTGGAGTTTGGAAAATATATTGTGATCATTTCAATTTGCAGCATATAATGCACAATATTCACTTTTTAAATACTGATATAATACATATTCCATGGGGGTTTTATTGAAAAGCAGGTAACACTGTGTTGTTACCTTGATAAATGTCTAATCTGCAGTTGTGAAGCATCACATGAAATTTTATGAACAGAAATTATAGCAAGCTTTGGTAAACTTTCATTGCTGTCAGGCAGTAGTTTATACTGGGTGTTGCCCTCAGATATAGCTGGTTTTGGCGGCCTTCTGCTCCCACAGGAGTTGTCCCATCACCAGTTTACAGTCCTGCCTGCAGAACCTGCAAGTGCGCCTGCAGTTATTTGTCAGGAAACAAACTGCAGATGCAGAATTTTAGACTAGCTCATGTGTAAAACCTGGCCTGTATTTGCTCTTTCCTCAAACGTGTGACATCAGACATCTAGGGATTAGAAAAAGAACACATATAAAATGCAAGCAGGCATCGCAAAGATAGAGGATTCTTCTCTGGGTATCAGATATGGGGTAAAAGAGTTGGGGCTTTCAGGAAACCTGAGGTCCCGCTATGGTGATAGGATAAAAGAGCCCAGTGTGTTCTGGGTGTATAAACAAGAGGAGTTTAAGAAGAAAGCTGTACAGGCTCTAAAGGACAGTTTTGCAAATGCCTAGTATTGTGGCAGACCCTTTATAGAGACTAACTGAAGAAGCTGAATCTGTTTAGCTTATCAAAGAGACAGAGCCTGGCTTGATCATGATGTAGATGGATGCTCATGTGGTGAGCAGAACTGTGATGAGTGATACCTTTGGCATCAACAGCTAACGCGTTTCAGACTCCAGTGGAATCTAGATGCAGAAACAAACGTTCAGATGTGCAAGGTCAGGCATGGCTGTTTCTTTTGTACAGTGTGCCCTTATTCTAACAGAAGTTAATTCAGGTAAGCCCTGCAGCTTATGGTGAGGAAGACAAGAGAAGGAAAGTCTTTCCTTTACAAATCTTTATTTTTTTTTTTTGTGTTTGAATATATTAAGGAAATAACTTGATTGAACTTGCATCGCTGTGAGTAGATGTAAATGTTCTCAATATACTCATTATAGTATTTCTATCATTTAAAAAACAATAGGATGTTTTATTATGAGCTATTTTTCTCCTTACACCTAAAGAAAAGGTGAGAAAAAGAGGCTAAGTTTCTAGGTGTTATGATTGTTGACATTGGAAAAGATCCCAAACGACAGCATCTGCCATTGAGTATTGCCTCAGTCAGTAAGTTAGACAAGAGCAATGTGCTTTAGTCAGGCTATAAATAAGGTAGTGAAATCATTGCTGACTAAAACTGACAGTTCAGTGACAGACAGTGATTACAGTATCAGTCTGAGGCATTTTGTATAATATATAATTAGTACAGGTAATATCTTTAACACGGTGTAATGGAGGGCAGGCAACAAGACCTGACAAGTCACCCAGGCAGACAAGTTCTGGCATCTGAAGTTTTTAGTTATCTCGTACTTGCAGTCTATCTCACAGTAGTTCTGTGCAGTCTCAGGTTATTGGTAGGAAACTGGAGGTGCGTCATGACTGTTACTTAGCAAGTGATATCTCTCCTTTCTGTTATATATATTGTCATCCTTAGAAGTGATAAACATGCATTTCTTGCAGTAGGGCTGTGAAGTATATGGGGAGCTTTTGCAGTGGTTGGAAGATACTTCATGCATTTGTGGGTTTTTTCGTGGTTTGGTTATTTTTATCAGTCAGGGTATTAAGGATCAGGGTAATTGATCTGCTGCTTATACAGAGAAATCTTTTCCAGGCTCTGTATTACAATAAAAATGCAGATTGCAAAGGATGATGAATATCCGGGTACATGGGGAAGAGGGGGAAGTACTAGGAAAAGGTAGAGAAGGGAAATTTGTAAAGTGGAGGTGGCCAACCTGTGGATTTTACTTAGTTGAATACTTTAATCAGCTTTTCAAAACTGGACTTTGTAAGGTGAAATGGGCATGTACTGACATGAGAACTGCAGAGACATCCGACTCCATTCCTGGCTGTGGGGAGGAATGGGTCAGCAGAGGCTGCCAAAGCAAAAGCTGCTGGTCCGCTCCGAGATCCAGCTGTGTGATGAGCACAGCCCTGTCTTGCAGTGGGTTTCCTGCAGGCACCTAAGAGCTGCGTGAAATTCCTCTTTCTCACTCGTCTCTACTGTA
Source organism: Psilopsiagon aurifrons (assembly GCA_025447955.1). Classification (NCBI taxonomy): domain Eukaryota; kingdom Metazoa; phylum Chordata; class Aves; order Psittaciformes; family Psittacidae; genus Psilopsiagon; species Psilopsiagon aurifrons. The sequence continues at coordinate 91,296 of JAOEHY010053011.1, forward strand.
GAGTCCACAGTTTTGATTTTAGTTCAGTTGAGGGTTTCATATATGTGGCCCTGGAATATTGGTTATCCACATTGTACATGCATTATTATTACATTTTTGTTGTCCTTGGCAATGTAAAATGAGGAGGTTTTGTCGAAGTGATGTGTTAAGTTTGAGAATGGCAGAAGTGAGAGTTATTTTGGCCATTTTAGCCTTCTGGGTCTTGTTCATTCCTCCTAATCCTTGCAGTGGGGAATTAGGGATTAAGTAGTACTATAATGATCACTAAAATTGAGAACCAAGTTAGTAATCATGGCAGTCATCTGGTTACTACTGTGAATGCCAGAGTATTGTTTTCAGCTCTGTTTTCAAAGTCACATCTTCCCAGAAGGGATGTTATCCTTGGATGAGAGATGGTAATGGCATATAATCAGAAAACCACTTTCAGGAATCAAGGGGAATGCAGAATAGATTACCATGTCAAGAGTAAAATGACTTTGGAGAAAGTACAGCAGCAGCCTGCTGTCATTGGTGCATTGGTCTAACATATGTTTTACAGAGCAATGTATGTCTCAAGAATAGCTCTGTTCAAGTCAGGCTGAAAGCATGAAGTGTGTCACCCACTTGGCTTGCCTGATTCACCATTAGTTGTCTTCTCAATTAAAGAAGCATTTTACTTTGCAGTTCTGAATCTTCCTGACAGTGTATACAGCTGGTCTAGTCTACACAAAAAACATGGATGAGCTGTCAAGAAATCTAAACAATAATTGTGCCATTACTCTAAGGAAAACGTGGTCATGGAATATAAATGTGAATTAAACCTGAGCTCAGTGTGTCAGATTGAATAGGTTCATGAACTAACACAAACGGGTTGCAATGCAAAGTCTGATGATAAACCAGTCACCCCCAAAACCAAAATATAAGTGCTTTAGGATTGATTTGGAGTTTCAGAGCCCTGCATGATACCCGGAGACTTCAGTATCTAAAGAGTATAGAGAGAGTCTGTAAGGGAAGATGCTGCTGAACTGTAGAATTACTTAAAGCTCTCTAGAAAGATGCTGTCTATAAAGAGTTCATTTTTTTTCTGCCTTTGAGCAGTCTGGAAGCCACTTTCAATGGCTCTAAGTGGTTGCCTACTATTGCGCCTGTTCCACCTTTTCATTTGCCTTCCAAGTGTACCTCGGGCTGAACCTTGTAATGTTGGAGCGTCTGTGCAGTAGGTATGGAAATGATGGGGTTTAAGCATTGCAATGGGAGAAGGAGATGACAAGCAAGTAAGAGAAGCAAATGGTCTGCCAGGAACTGTGTGCAAAAGAACATTCTTTTGCCTTTGGCAGGGACAAAATGTAAGACAACCTTTCTTTTTGCTAGACAATGAATTTCAAATGTGGAACATGCAGTATCATGCCATGCTTAGGGAAAGCTGAGCTGGAAAGAACTGGCCATTGGGCATGAAAGAAATGGACAGCATGAAGAACTCAGCTTAAAACCAGCTCATATGTGAAGCTTTTCAAACACATAATGCAGATGGATAGATTACAATGTGGAAAATTAGTTCTTGTGGGGAGAAATGGTACTGTAACATGACATGTTTTACAAACTCATTTTCCTCAGCTGAAAATACTTGGAAAAGCAACGACATAATGGCTTGCACATGCAGTTTTCTGGATCCTGCCACTCCCACTAGACATCTGCAAAGACAACTTCTGGTTAGGAAAACCACCTTCAATTTTGATGTCACAGTTCCAGTAGCTATGCAAAAGTCACTGGGTGCAGTTGCAACACTCCTTTCTGTATGAAAAGCTTTTGAAGGACGGTTCCATTAAAGCAGATGGAAAATAAGGGAATCAAGAAGAAACAGTGCTATAAATCTTACCTTTCTTGGAGAGAGCTTGTGCTGCTATTGCTGGAGATGTGCATCTTGCTGTTTCTCTCCAGCATCTGTGAAGTCCTTGGTTGAGCAAGTCACAGAAGCAGCATATATTGAGAAACTGCCTCCTGAAATAAGAAGCAGTTGGGCTATTTTAGCATAGTGGGGAAAAGGGTAAGAATGAGAACATGGGCAAGGAATCTTTAACACAGAATATTGACAGGGGTGCAAGTACATACATAGGTCACAGATTTTGTAAGAGTAAGCAATTGTGGAAGACAACGCATGTTTGGATGAGAAAGTTGAACATGAAGTGTGAACAAACTTGTCACAGGAGTAAGCAAAAGCCTGTGGCATCTGGGGGTGTGTGTTTGGCACCCAGGCATCAATTCTGCTTTTGTCTCTGAATCATGCCACTGTGTAGAAAGTAACTTTGTGATAAGGGTTCCTACACTGCTCAGCTGGCCCCAGTGGTAGATGCTGCAGCTTCTCAACTGGTGAGAGGAGGAGGTGCCATTAGAGCATGCTCACTGCAAGAGCAAGATCAGAAAGGAGCTGTAGAGGGTCCCCTGGCTGCTAATTTGTTTTAAGCTACTTTAGAATGGCTTGGAAGGGACCTTAAAGAAAATCTAGTTCCAACCCCCATGTCATGTGCAAGTTTATCACAATATCCATGCATATCACAAAATCCATAAGGATCTTCTGAGGGCTTCTTGAGCTTAAGCAAAAAATAGAGATACAGCTTCCATATGTGATGCCATCTCTTCTAGAATGATTGAAAAGAGATTGAATGTTAAAGAATTCAAGAGCCAGTGCTATTCTGTTTGTGGATACGTAACAACACAGCCCTCCCTGATCTTCTGAACCTGGGAAGTCCTTTTCAGCGTTCTAACCCAGTGTTCAGGTTTTTGTGCATCCTGGCCAAGAGGATCTTGAATTCTATAGTGTTCATAAAAGCTATAACAACATATCTTCCAGTGGAAAGGCAGCTGTTGGGTTTTCTTTTCATGGACAGCAAAGTCATTATTGTTTATTATGGACCAAAGTGATTTAATTCCAATCCGAATCTGAGATCCCCCAGTTAGGTCCAGCATTCCAGTTCAGTCCTTTCTTTACGAAGACTTGGTGGAATTGGCATTGCTGGGTTAATGGTTGGACTCCATGACCTTAAAGGTTATTTCCAACCTAAATGATTTTATGATTCAGCAGATATTATAAGCAGTCACATAGCCACAGTGTCTTTCCACTTGCTGCTTCCTTATGAGAAAGATGCTCAGCTGCAGTTATACAGCGCATCCATTTCATGGCTGCTGTGTTGCAACTGTAAGAATTGGCTTCCCACTTTACCCACAATAGTCAATGAACCTCACAGGAGCAGTAGAAAACTTAGAGAGTAATTTCTCTGAAAGTAGTGGTTGATTATTAAGAGTGGGAAAATCTCATTTTTATATGAATAACAAGTGTTTAATTGTCCCAGAGCAGCCAGTTGGTCATTTGTATTGTCTGCTTAGTGGGTTTTATTCTCTATTATATATAGTCATTTATTTATTCTTCATTTCCAAGGACTCTGGCAGTTATAAACCATGATTGTCCTTTCTAAAAGCCATCCAAAACATATGACTGGAAGTTTATCTTCCCTAGAAGCACACAAAAGTTTGAAACCAGTCTGTCAGTGCAAATCCCATGCTTTTGTGTCTGGACCTGCCACTTGGAATCTCAAAGAAACAGTACACAGAGCCACTTAGCAGCAACCACCCATAGTTTGAGCACATTTGAACAGGAGGTAAGGAGGACTATTACACTTGATTGACTGGAGAAGGAATGCCGGGAGGCCGTCTGTAATTACTGACGCTGGAATTTTGCCCAACAGCCAAAATGGATGTTTGGGTTTTGCTTACACTTTTTGTCATTAATCCTATGGGATGTAACATGCAGCACTGCTGGCACTGAAGCCGATTTGAGTATATAGGCCGTGGTCAAATTAAAGACTGACTGTATGTGACAATATATATATATGTGATTTGGTCATTTTGATCTCTCATGAGTTTACCTTTTCAGGTACAGATTTAGGTTTTCTTCAAATATTGGGGTGTCCTAGTCACATTTTATTTCTTTTTGCCTCAAAGTTCTTTGTAGAGCACAAATGTGAGCAGTAGATGCACAGCGCTTTAATCTTCTCTTACTATTATCTTCTTATTACACAGGACAGTCCAGAGCAGCCATGATACCTCCAAAACAGCCGAGGCAGCCGAAGGGAGCTTTGGATGATGCCATTGCCTTTGGAGGACTAGTCGACCAGGAGACAATGAACATCTTGCAGCCAACACCACCTCCACTGCCAAAGAAAACCATTTTGAGAGCTAACACAGAGCCGACTCCCAGAGATCTGCAGAAGCAGGCTCTGGAGAACAACCTGTGCATTGTGGCCAATCCCACCTACGATATCGACACCAACTGGGAAGCAAGCAGCGGCTGCTCTTCTGTCAGCCTGGAGCTCAAGATACTGGACAATGAGTCAGGAGATTCCTTGGACAGGCCTAGAGAAAAGCTAAGAGCAACCACCTCAGCAACTAACAGTGTTTCCAGCCTAACCACTATCAGTATTAAGGACCGGTGTTCCAATAGCATGGAGTCTCTAACAGGGAAGCGCATCTCGCACATGAAGCAGGGCAAAGGAGTCCAGAAGCCGCAGAGACAAGCACTTTATAGAGGAATTGAGAACCGGGAGGAGGTGGTGGGTAAGATCCGAAGCCTCCACGCTGATTCACTGAAGAAGCTGGCACTTAAATGTGAAGACTTGTTCATGGCTGGCCAGAAGGACCAGCTGCGGTTCGGAGTGGACAGCTGGTCGGATTTCAGGCTGACCAGTGACAAGCCATGCTGTGAGGCAGGCGATGCAGTTTACTACCCAGCTTCTTATGCGAAAGATCCTCTCAACAATTATGCAGTCAAGGTAAGAGGGGCTTGGGAAACAGTAACCCTCCACATCAGTGACAAAATAACCTGCAACGCATCAGTAGTGATAAGCCCGGTGAGTCTACGTGCATGCTTCTTGCAGCAGCACTGTAAGAAAAGTAAGGTTCTCAGGACACAGGCCCTTCCTTCTCACAAGGAGCCTGGGTTGCATTGGTATCTGCTGTTTAAGTTTCATCAGTTTTTATTGCAGCTCCAAAATCACTAAAACAAAATCAACACAACTCAGTCTTTAATTAAACACTGAAGAAAATGCTGTATTATTTTAACGTGTATCAGCAGCTTTTTGGAAGCTTGCAATGCATAATCCTTTGGTTCATCTGCATGCAGACGATACTGAAACATCTCTCTTAGGAAAGATTTCAAACTTCTCAGTTTTCAGAGCCATGTAATTTTAAATGTACAGTCTAGGCTAATATGTCTTTATGCTCCCATACAAGGCCTTATATTTTTATCAGTGTTGATCACCAGCCTTCCAGAAACTCTCTCAAGCCATCCGTGTTTTCTTATAAGCTATACTAAAAAAATTGGAATGTGTCAGTGTTTTGTGGCCTTTTACTATTCACTTGATTTGGGTCTAGTTTAGTCTTCAGCTAACATGTCACAGAAATAAGATTTACCAGATTTACTTCTTATCTCTTACTGAAGAGTTGGCAGTTGTCTCACTAGATGTTGTTACTTTATGGTCTTTTATATAGGTTGTTCGTTGTGAGAGCTGTATCTCTGGGGTTCTCAATGCTTATCTGGTAGGATGATAGTAAGAAAGACAGCTGAGACTCAGCGCTATCAGGCTTCCCATGTGACCTTGAGTAAATCATTGAATGTTTGACTCCTCCTTGTTGAAACTTGAGATAAAACATTTATTGCCCAGCATAGATAGGTGTGTGAGGCCCAATTGATTATTGCTTATAGAGAATGTTGACATTCTCGGAAGGGTGGTGCTTTACAGGGACAAAATGTTATCACTTCTGCATCATCGTTTACAGGAAAGATAAAAAAGAAAGGTAAGATTGGTACAACTGATATGTTCTGAGACTTGAAAAGGCATCTTCCTAAGGCAGATTTGATGGCATAACCATTCATAGTTCTTTAATCATCAAGGACCTCTTTTTGATAAGATGTGCAATGAAATATGGGTTTCTTGTGGATGCCACGTCCAGTGGTACAAGACTGCTCAGAACCAGATCATGAATATATCTGACAATCTGCTCTGGGTGCAGAATCAGCAGTCTGGCATTACTCAGTTTTTGGTTTCAGTAGAATGGTTGCTGCTAGGACCCAAGGTGGTATTTTTCTATATACTCAGTTTTGGGTTATCACTAATGTGATTCCTCTTTGCACAGTATGGATGTGCCCTTAAAGTATCCCTTGATAGGCAAGTCCTATGTAGTTGGGGTTTATCTAGTGTTCTCCTAAATCAGTTGTAGAAAGCCTGAAGAAAGACCAGCAGTCTAGCATGGTCAAATGTGTGCTATCTTTATATCTTCTCATTCAGATGTCTTAAAAGTAGTTCTCAGACTAACAACATCCACTGCAGTGTAAGAGGTGTGATGGCCTTGAGAGTGAGCGAAGGATCCACAAATATCCTTGAGCTGGAGGTCACCAAGAGCTGTTGTGCTGTTACAATGAGAGGAAGTTGCTCTTGAAAATCCCCTCCCTTTTGCTTAATGTGATGTATGAAGAGACTGCCTTGTCTTAACATTTGCCCCAAGCTGGTCTTTGACTTCTAAGCCGTCAGTCCAGGAACAGATTTGTACAAAATCTCATGACAACAGATTGCTATTGCATTGCACAGAGATTTGGGAATTTAGGTTCAACCAGTTTGATCTTCATGGGTATTTTTGGAGTGAGTCAAATTATGCAATAGAATATCTCCAAAAAATGAGCTATGTGTTCCTGCCATTTTAAATCCCTCATCCCCCAAAAAAGGATGGCAAAAATAGTGAGATTAAAATTACTGGCCTGTTGAATCCAAAACGTAGTCTTCCCCTTGGTTTTTATCAAGTCTTAGAAATACTCTTTGAAAGTGTATATGGAGCCACACAGTGTAAATTTCTGTAGCTCTTTTGAGTTCTACAGAACTCCTCAAGCAACAAGTCAGACACTTCTGAAGTTCTATGATCTTAATGTTAGGTTTGAGGAAAAAATGTGACCAAAAAATGGAACAATGGAATTTCTGAATTCTTATTCCCTTTGCAGACAACAAGCGATTCACCCCAAAGAGTGTGAAGTCTTAATGCATAACTAAAAAAAACAAATCACGTTTTAAGATTGTATCTCCAAAAGTACAATGACAAAAGCACTGCTAAAAATTAAGCTTTCGCTATTTGACTACTGCAGAACTAAATGAAGCAGGACGAACCTTTTGTGCAGATGCATGTACCAGTGCACCTTTATGTTTTGGTGGCATCACCAAAGATGCTCTGTTAAACTCGGTGAAGGGCGCAACTTGTTCCATCGCTGCGGATGCTTGAGGAAGCATTGTTTGAAGGGGTGTGTTGTTTCAAAGCATTGGGTTATGCTTTTTGCTTCACTTTCACCTAATCTGCCAGTAAACATCCTGTGCCAAAAATGTTGCAGGAAGTCATGTGGAAATTATTTTGACTGAAACATAAGTAAACCCAGTAAATAAGTCAGGAGCAGAAAACTCCTTTTCCGAATGGAAAAAGCAGAAGTTCCTGTACAGGAAAGGTTTCCGTAACATTCCAGTCCCTGAAGTATTTTTCCTTCACTAAGTGCTGTACCACTAAGGTAGATCTGGGGCAATATGGGTAAACATTCATCTGAAACCACAGTCTTATCAGTAATTCAAAATATGCAGTAGAAAGGCTACATTAACGTGAAAGCAGCAGAGAGCACAAGCTTTTGTACAAAGTGGACTGGATCAGTTTAATTCTTAGTATCTGTACAGAGACTGAATAAGGCAGTGATATGACACATCTTTTTTTATTGGGGAAAATAAGATTACTCATAATGAGTAACAGACAAGGTAGTTACTGTGTCACTGGTGTAAACTACTGCCACTTTCAGTGTTAAACTTGCAAGGAAATTATTGTACGATATCATAGACAGACACATGGAAATCACGATTCAGAGTCCACATGGAAGAATACAGCCGTCAAATCCAGCGTGGTTCTGGCCTGCAGCTTGTGTGTTCTGGCCACTGGCACACATTGCAATGCAGCTCAGGCAGGATAACAGGAGTTGCAAAGGTGCAAACAGCTGAAAAGGAGCAGTTAAATGTACTGCTTTGACTGATACAGCGCAGCAGCATCAGTTCTAGCAGTAAAACCTTAGGCCTTGTGCTAAGGCTCCTGTGGCAAGCACAAACCAGAGTGATGCAGAAGTACATAGTTATGGGGCTGAATACGGCTGACCGTTTCCTATGTGCAGCTGACATTTGTTTTCCAGCTCTGTTTAGTATGTGGCAGTGTGCTAAGGTGGGGTTTTGGTAATTCAGTTTCCTAGTGGAGCTTCTTGGCAGAGGCATTACTAAAGGTCATCGCAGAACTTCGTGCTTCACATGAAACTAAAGCTCCGCACATCCATCCTTCAGCCCGTCCTGAGTTCAGTCACGGCAGCGTAGAATCCTGTATTTTGGCATGTCATTAAAGAGTCAAAGCTCTGTTCCAAGGCCAGATCAAGAAAATGAGGTCAGTCAGAGATCAAACTGGCCTCCTTGGAAAACAAGGTTGTGCCAAGAACAAGCTATCAATTTGGGATTAGCAAGCTTTCATTCCGCACAGAATTTCATTTGCAGTTGTCCCTCTGTGCAATGCAACGCAGCAGCACAGATGGTGCAGTCTTTGTGTTCTTCTGTGGTTCTCATTTTCAGCATTTGTAAATTCATTTCCCACAATATTCATCGTGATTTAAGTTCACTGATGCCCTGGAAAATGCATAGGACAGAGTGGAAATGAGATTCCCTGCTGGTAAAGAGGAAGTCAGCTGATGGCACAGTAGGCTATTGGCCTCATAAAGGAAAAAGAAAAGCTAATGCAGAGCAGTTTTTGGAAGCTCTGAACCATTAAAAACTTGCTTCTTAGGGGTGGGGGCAGAGGGGAGAAAATGGAAATGGTGGGATATACAGAAACTTGTTCCCACCCCTGGAAATGGGGCTGAAGTTTAGCTCATATGGACGCACCAAAGTAAAGATACACGATGACAGTGCATTCCAGTGAAAAGGAAGACGGAAAGTTTCCATTCCTTCCTACTCGGATCTCTGCTTTTTTTCTCGTTGTTCCCTTGCATCATGTGGAAAGGCTTTTTACCAACATTGCTTCATCTTTTGAACAACCAGCTCTTTATCAGCTTTTGAAATGAGGTTTACCAAGCTCTTATCAACACCTTCCTTTCAGCTACTATCACATACCATATCTTCATAGCTCAGTTGATTGTTTTTCACTGAAGCAAATGGTAAATGAGGGGATTGATCCTTCTTTCTGTTGGTGTTTCTGTCCAGCTATTGTCACCTTTTTTCTTTTCCCATGCCCAAAACCCTAGGAATTGGACATACAAGGTATGTAAAAGGCAGCAGGCTTTCCGTGGGTTTTTAGAGTCGTTAACGGGAACAGGCAAAAGCTTTAAAAAGCATGCAAAGGAAACTGGGCCATATATTTGCTCACAGTTTCAGCACAGCATTTACTGTCACAAACAGAAAAGCTCTGTGTCCACTCCTTTAGCAATGCATCACAGGCAGTCTAAAACACTGCTCCCTAAATCTTTTCAGATGTAAATCTTGATTTTGGTTGCATTACTGACTCTAACCATTTTGATAATGTTATTCCAGTACAAGTTGGAATACAGTTATTCCAATACAAAATGATAGGATGAACATTATTTCCCATTAACAATATTAAACACTCACATTCAGCACTCTATTGCAAAATGGGAACATAAAATAGAGTTGTGAGCAGAAGCTGCAACTCAGAAGACGATAAATAGTACAAGAAGTTTGTCAGCAAATTAAATCCATATTCTATAAGCTTTCTTTGAACAGATCAGTAAGAAAACTTGCTCTGTTTCCATGCTTGCAGTACATTTTCCTCATTCTAATGAGATATTGGTAAATAGGAATGTGAGCTGTCCAGTCTAAAGCCCCAGGAGTTACCTGGGCTCCAGCAGCTGCATTTCACAGCAGAAGTCTGAAGAGCAGCCAGGTGCTTACAGGAATATTAGTTTATTGCAGGTTTGTCTTTTAGAAAGTGCCTTCTGAATTCAGAGAGGTGACTGTTGTCATACTCCAGTTTTGGGGTGCAGGTTGTAGGTAGCCCAGCTCTCTGATCCCCTTGGCAAGTACAAAACATCGAGAGGACAGATTTTAGTGTTTGTTTCTATAGGCAGCTATTTAATCAGCCTCAAATAACCGAGCTGCCTCTTCCACTTCTCACTTCATGGTGTTCATAAACCAAAAGCAAGAAGCAGAAAATACCTCTCTAATCAGATTGTAGCTCTTTTGACTTTGTAGATAGTGCATGCATATTCATGTACCCATGTACTTCCCTGTCTCAAACAAGAGAAATAAAACTATCCAAAACCCATCACTATTGGGCATTTGTGGGATTATTGGCTATCTTCTTTAGCAGCAGAAAAAGGAGGAGAAAACTGTTTTCTTGAATGCAGTCATTTTAGTATTGATTTTAAACATAATACTATTTAGCCTTTCATTTCTGTTTTGTTGGTATAAAGAGAGGAGTCTGAAACTCCTAAAAGTGGCTTTGGGGAAAGTTCATGCTGTGGATTCAGAACTTGAAAGTGGACACTGCTCTGAAGGTTTTCATGGACCACAGTAACAATGGAGTTAATACTGTGACTTGGTCACTCTGGGAAGTGTTACAAGGATCCTTACAAACAAAGCTCTGTTCTGCTTGATGCTGGAGAGGTCTTCACTGGAATATTGTGTTCATTATAGGGTACCACTCTGCAGAAAGGTGTAAAAAATCAGAAGAACCCAGAAAAGATCAACAAGAATCGGAGAGTTAGAAATAAAGACAGGAGGAATGAGGGAAAAGAAGGCAACAAAGAGGGGGAAAATCACATTTCCCAAGTGCGAAGGTGTAATGTTAGAAGATAGGAATCGATATTTTTTAATATCCCAGCTAGGAGAAGGACCATCAGTTTAATTTGTAAAATAGGCTTAGGATTGAATAGCAGGAAGGAAGAGAAAGGAGCAGATAGAGAAGGACAACTCACTTTTGGGGTGTTTTTAGTAGGCTGGAAAGGCATTCCTTAGGAAGGATCGAGCTGGCAGCACACATATCAGGCCAGTTCTGCTGGCTTAGAGGAAAAGGGAGTGAGTGCAAAGGCAGTGTCCTCCACCCTAATGGCTGAATGCCTTTGGTGCAGAGGTGCAGGGCCAGTCATTTGTAAATCAGAAGGAAGCATCAGCACCTCCACAGAGGCCTGTGAGAGCTGCTCTTGTACCATTTGAGAGCCCTTTTCTCAAGTAAGTAGGCAAATAAGCTGCCTAGGACAGAAATTAGAAACTAGGAATAACTGGTGATTCCTTTTCTTTTTCTGTCAGCAAGGAGAAATCCTTTTCATAAGCTTCAAAAAAGACCTTGTATCCACCAAACTGAGAAGAACGAGTTGTTTTAACAACAAATACTCTGTGGTTTATATAGAATCATAGAATACTTTGGGTTGGAGAGGACCTTAAGATCATTCAGTTCCAATCCCTGTGCCATGGGCAGGGACACCTCCCACTAAACCATATCACCCAAGGCTCTGTCCAACCTGGCCTTGAACACTGCCAGGG
>JAOEHY010053012.1:0-57719 GCA_025447955.1 Psilopsiagon aurifrons
AGGGAAGCTGTGAATGCTCCATCGCTGGTGGTGTTCAAGGCCAGGTTGGACAGAGCCTTGGGTGGCATGGTTTAGTGAGAGGTGTCCTTGCCCATGGCAGGGGATTGGAACTGGATGAGCTTAAGGTCCTTTCCAACCCTGACTATTCTATGATTCTAGCTAAGCTCCTGAGAGCATGTGTGTCCCGTTTGTCTGGCTGTGCTAATAAAATGACAGGGCCAAGTACTGTGCTGCAGTCAGAAAGACCATTTAAGTGTCAGCACAGTGCCGGGTCAGGTTGTGTCCTGTTTGAGCATTGTTCTGGCATGCAAACTGAGGATAACATATAATAGGGAGTGTTCCTGTAGACAAGGTGGATGAGGATCTTTCAAGGAAGGGAGATACACCTAAGGGATGGATGTACTTTTGCTTTTGGGACCAGAGAAGGTATCTTGGTCCACTCAGTGTGGGATCTGTGTGCCCACACACTGCTGGTCCCAACAGTATTGGCTTCATTTCACAAGATCAAATTACCTAGTTGGGATTTAGTGGGACCCTTGTGACTGTCACAGGACATAAAGGAGATTTACTCTTGTACTTAGGAAGGGAGGTATCCAGAAAGGGGTCACAAAACTAATTAATTCTCCTAGCAATATAGCAAATCTGGGACCTCAGCAGAGGTGAGAGAAATGGCTCTTCCTGGTCCCAGTATGGATCTGCTTCTCACTCCTATGTCTGGACCAGGCGTTGTGGACTAAATCACAGCCCTAAAAAGTCATTGATGAGGGTATAAACTCCTCTGGACTCCTCTGTTGCTTACTTTGTTAAGTATGAAGCATTATAAAGGTCCAGGAACAGTACAGCAGACAACTTACAACCCAATCAATAGCTCCAAGTCAAACCCAGATTCCTCTTCTGCTGTCATGCCCAGATATTTCCTTGCAAGCAGCCACCCCCCCAGGCCAGGAAGTGCAATTCCTCCCTCATATGTCACTGCACCACATGCTTTCTGGAAAAGCAAATAAACCCAACAAGCAGAAGGGCTGTAGCACCACTCTACATGCACGTATTTACTGGGAGTGTGGAATTAATGTGGCTCATCTTGGGGACACAGGGATCAAGGGTGAAAGAGGTTGCATTCTCAGAGCAGGCTGGCTGAAGGGCTTTGGCTGACTCATTGTATTGTGAAGTTATTCTGGGGTTTTGTGGGAGAAGAATCCATCTGACAAACGTACTGACAAGAGTAAGGTTTTTCTCAGAGTATAGATATATATACTCTGTCCCTGTCTGTCCTCATTGATCCGGTTCTGGATCCAATTCTGTCCTTGGGACCAAACACGCAGTAACAATAGCCTCACTGAGAGCTAACTGTTTCTGTCTGAGAGGCCAAATGTAACCTGTAATTAAATAAACTGCCTGGGTATGTGGCCTTATCTTTGGGTTTTATTAAAAAAGAGAGAAATGCAAATGGCAGCAGTATTATCTGCAAACGCACACGTATGGCTGGAGCAACTTTCCTGAAACACAGAATCACAGGATGGTTTGGGTTGGAAAGGACCTGAAGACCATCCAGGTCCAACCCCCTGCCATGGGCAGGCACACCTCACACTAAACCATGTTACCCGAGGCTCTGTTCAGCCTGGCCTTTAACACTGCCAGGGATGGAGCATTTACCACTTCTTTGGGCACTCTGTGCCAGCGCCTCAGCACCCTCACAGTAAAGAACTTCTTTCTTCTGTGCAGGCTTTTTGGAGTTTTGCCTTGGCACAAGGGATGTTCTAATTCAGCTTGGACTTCTAATGACCCTCTGGTTTTGTAGTAGAGGTAACAATCTTTAGGGATACTCAGAAACATCACAGCCAGCAACAGAATGGCTGTCCCATTAATGAAGAAGCCACCTAGCACCCTAAATCACAATGACTCTTCCTCCAGGCTTCTGAGAGTGCATTAGGAGCAGAAACATCTATTTTGTTTCAAACTAAACTTAGAGATGATTATGTTTTCAGTTGTATCCAAGCTTTTTCTTCTGAGGAATTTTTTGATGTGGTCATTAGATGTGCTGTGGAGTTTCTATGCGCTAAGGAACCTCCTCCTCTTCTGGTGTAAACCAGCAGTACAAGTTGGGAATGGCTGTGGGAGGGGAAGAATCAGTCTGAATGAAAGCGGAGGCATTTTGGGTCTGATACCTTGAGAACACAAAGAGCAGTTGAGGCTTGTAGAGATTTGTTCTGGCTTGGTTTGTGAATGGGATTTAGACAAGGTCATACCCTACTTATCCACGGAAACCAGGGAGACAAATGCTGGTGTGAGAGTCACCATGATTTGTCTCGAAGGACAGCGTGTGTGTTGAGAGCTGAGTTTACCCAGGTTTCCCCCTCCCACCCTGGCAGTAACACTTGCTATTTATGTTTTGATTTATAACATTGGTGAAATAGTAAAGAATCTGCATCCTCCAGGTTCTGTTTTCAGCTCCCCCATCCCTTCCTCCCTCTTGTACAAGGGACGGGTGTTTATTAAGGCAAATACAGATGTTATTAAAACATCAGAGCAAACAAGGTAGAGAAGGTCTCTTGAAAAGAGCTCTCTCTGCCCGTCCCTGTCAAAGGAGGGTTGTTCCCTACCAGTTATTTTCTAGTAAAATTGGAAAGGATGAGGAATTACCAAATCTCATGTTTAGAAAATCCAGTTACACAGCTTATGTCAGTTGTGCCAGTTCATAGCTATTAACACCGTCCTTCTGCTGTATTTGTAGACCAGATTCAAACCCCACAGAAAGTAAAATAAAGGCTTCAGTGAGTTTTAATTCAGAGAACTGGTATACTGAGGCAAAGCTCTAGACTGGGTTGGACAGAGCCTTGGCTGACATGGTCTAGTGTGAGGCATCCCTGCCCATGGCAGGGGGTTGGAACTGGTTGGTTTTATGGTCCTTTCCAACCTGAACCATTCTATGATTCCATGATCACGGTGTCCTCATCTTATTTGTCTCTTTCTGCAAGACATGTGTTAGTCCATTTGTGCCTTGATGCAGATGAAGACCCATAAGCTGGTCTCTGGATTCACTTAGCTGATGGCAGGTGAGGCACCATGTCTGGGGACTATCCCCTCTTGTCTTGGAAGCCTAAATACCAGACAGGCATCTCTACCTGAATTAGCTGCCTGGTCTCTGTGGGCAGAAAGAGGCATTGGAGGTCACCAGGTGTTTGACCCATTTTAATCAGCTACGTGGAGATAATAGAAACTAAAAACCCAGCAGGCCGGTTTTCTTCCTGTCTTTTGTGAAGAGAGTGTGGGGTGAATAGTCTGTATGTGGATCTATGCGGGGTAGGCAGTAGAGTGTATTTCTAAAGCTAGGTGTCAGGTATCCCAGCTGTATATTGGCTTGTTTGGGCAAAGAGAAGATGGAAGGGGGCTTCCAATGTGTCAAGATCAATAAGTGGACCCATAGCTCTGTGGGAGAAGTTCCCATAGTGTGGTTCCTGGGGACTGTGGTCCCTTTTGGGCAGAGGACTTCAGTAATAGAAGCATCACCAGCTACAGTCCCATATGTTCATGGGCCTCTTTTGCTATGGTGGTGGATGAGAGCTGAGCAGGGGGCAGTGGCATAGTAGACAAGGAGGATGTAGTGTTAATTGAATGAGCTTTGCACTGCAATACTGAGGTAAGCCTCTGAATTCAATCCTTTCAGAAAGACACGAAGACATAGATCGAAGGAGCCGCAGAAACCCACCTGAGGTTCTAATACTATAAGCAGGAAGAAGGTTTTCAGCCTAACCTGGAGCGAGAGCTTCTTTATTTAAGTGTAGTTTTAAAATGAGCTTTAGTATGACCGAGGAAAAGGGAATTACATGTCAGAGATTATTGAAGGAAGTACCTGGTGTCCAGAGGCATTGGGAATGGGAAGGACATAGAGGTCGGTGTTGCAATGGTGTTGACAAGAGAGGGCACAGATGCAGCATTTGCAGAAGGGACAGCTGAAACTGATGGGCAATCTTGGTGAAGCCATGGCAGCAAAGACTGAAGGAGCAGGGAATGAAGGCAGAAGCTGCAGGTCTGCCAGCTTCTGTTGTACAAAATGAGTATTTCTGATTTTAAGGTATTAAGCAGAATAAACACGGAGCTGTGAAGGTGTGGAGAAGGCTGAGTTACCTGAAATATCTGTGGTACTGTTCGTTATAAAATGTGGGCTGGATGTTCACAGGTAGACATTCTTGCAGACTTACTGGAAGGACTGAGAGCAAGGAGAAGGCTCTGGACCAGAGCTGGGTTCGTGCTGTTGGTGTGCCTAAAATGAAGTTCTCTGGCAGTTCCTATCTGCTGAGCCTCATAGGAAATGTCGAGTGCTGCAAAGGAGGATGGAGAAAACACTGATTCTCCTTAAATAATAGTGCAAGCTCCGGAGAAACATGGGGCAATCCTAGTTCTAAAATACATCTCTAAAGTCCTTTGTATCACACAGATGGAAGGTGTGGATGTCCAGTGTGGACTCCAGCTACAGTGTGAGGCTCCTCTGTGACAGATTTGGCCGCGTTTCTGAGGATCATGTGGTACCACAAAGCACACAAGAAGCTTCGTTCCTGACAGATGGCTAGGCTGACATTTCGGGGGTGATGTAGTCAGTCTGCCAAGAGGCAGAGGGATGAGCAAAACGCTCTTTTCCAGTCCATTTCCATGATTCAGCGTCCAAGTACCTGTAGCAGATTTCTGGATTAAATAATGACATTAAATATCTCTACTGCTGAATGAGGTTGACCATAGGCATGAAATTGTGCCTGTAGAAGGAAGGATGTTGACATGCCCTGTTAAGGTCCTGTCACCATCCTTGAGACTTTTTCTTCCTTTTTAAGAGGAAGAAAATCAAAGATAGGTGTGGATGTTGGCACTGGCAGGAAGTTTGGTGCATTAACAACCATCCTAATACAAGATGAAGTCTTTGAGGCACGCTCCACCTGTGGCATTAAAATAAAGCACCAAAAACCGAACAGAAAGACCATAGCAAGAAGTCTGTGAACCAGTGCCAAAATCATGCAGAAACACAGGAACTGCTGTGCTAATGAACAAAGAGGCCAAAGGGAAGGAGATGTAGCTACATCTCTGTTCAAAATGGTTTTATTTCCCTCGTGGCATTGAAAAGCTCTTTGAAAGAATTTTGGGTGCACTGTTTGAAAAACCGAGTGCTGTTGCTTCAAGTTTGGCTTCTGTTTGTTAGAAAACAACTAAAAGCTCTGAAGAAAAGCTAGGAGTAAAAACGGTACATAAGTACGATGGGGATGGTTATTTTGAAAACCTTTCCTTTGCATTTGTGTGGGCCAAGTTGCAGAAATGGAGTGATGCAGGAAATTACAGTAACCAGAAGCCCTTCAGAAAAGTAAGCAAGTAAACCTCACAGATTGCTTTTAATGATCTAGACCTAAAACAGTGCACACACACACACACACATTTACAAAGGAAAGTAAACTTAGTAACTGCATCTTTGCAGAGGGAGAGGTGAGTGTGCAAGTTTGCTCTGTTTCAGGACCACACATGGCAAACACTCATTAAATGGGATGAAATAAAGGGTTATGACTTAGCTTCAGGGACAGGACCTGGAGGGTTTTATTCCAAGTAGAGATTTCATGGGTCTGCTCTGCTTCTCTTACCAGTTTACAGAAATAACAAGGGTTTTAGCTTTAAAAGTCTTGTGCCCCAGAGAGGTATAAATTCACGTTGTCTATTAGAAAACAAGAGGTTTGTCTGAAAGCGATTCTCCTTTTGATGTAAGACTTTGCATCCTTCTATTTGAACAAATCAAGTGCTGAGGGCTGTCCCTGGGCATTGGGACTCTCTTTCCATTTCTAGAGGGACTTTTGGAGCAGATAGTTTAGGCTCCAGCCAGGCAGGACATCCCCACCCAGCTGTATTTCCTTATCTTTTCATGTTATTACAGCTGTTAGACACAAATGCATCTGCTCCTGGATAAAACCCTGTCCTTTTCACAGGGCATCAGAACATCATGGTAGGACTGATCTTGGCCATCTTTGGGATAGATGTAATCCCAGCAGGGAGATAACAATTCCAGGATGGGTTTGGTTTAACTTATTTGAAATGTCTTCTTTAGGATAGAGTAATGCACCCCTACAAGTACTTATAGCGGTTTATTGGATATGACAGGAGCTGGGCTGATAGCCCGTATGTGCACTGCAGTTGTCTGCATATGTTCATGGGAATCCATCCTTCATCTCTTCACTGGCAGCAAGGCTGCAATCTCCCAGTTTCTTTATCCTAAAATGCAGTTGCTGCATATCATCCCCTGTGTCATCATTCCTGCTTAATACAGGTCCCTGCATCCTTGCTGTGTCAGTCAGCTCAGCTGCAAACTAGCTTGTCATGTAAAGAAAGGAAGGGTTGCTTCTAGAGAAGTCTGTTCCCTGATTCCAAGCCATACACAGACACCAGGATGTATTGGAAGAGGCTGGAACTGCATTATCAGATGAGGTGGAAATTTGTACTATGTCTTTGTATTTAGACAATGCATTTAGGTGAGATTAAAGTGATTGTTATGCAGAGAACTAAGGATAGCAAAGCACAGATTCCCTCTTTTTAAGACCCAGTGTCATGGTTTAAGCCAAGCCGTAACTCAGAACCGTGCAGCCTCTCTCTCACTGCCCCCTCTTCCTTCCCCTGCTCCTGGAAGGATGGGGAGGAGAATGGAAAGAATGTAACTCCCACAGATTGAGATAAGAGCAGCCCAGTACCTAAGGTATAACACAAACCACTGCTCCTACCTCCAATAATAATAATGATAAGGGAAATATAAGGGAAGAGAATACAACCGCTCACCACCCGCCGACCGATACCCAGCCCGACCAAGCACTGATCTAACCCTTCCAGGTAACTGCCCCCAGTTTCTGTAGTGGGCATGATGTGCTGCGATATAGAATACCTCTTTGGTCAGTTTGGGTCAGGTGTGCTGTCTCTTCTTCCTCCCGGCTTCCCCTCCTCCCTGGCAGAGCGTGAGGCTCAGAAAGTCCTTGGTCAGAGTAGACATTACTGAGCAGCAACTGAAACCATCGGTGTTATCAGCGCTGTTCCCAGGCTGAAAGTCAAAAACACAGCCCTGCACCAGCTACTGAGAAGGAGAAAAATCACCGCTGCTGCTGAGCCCAGGACACCCAGCTACACGTGTTTGTGCTAGAATGGTGTTAGATTCTGTCCTTGAATCCATGCATTTATGCAATGATCACTGGCATTCCCAGCATCAGTTTTCTGTATCTTCCCCAGTGAGATGAATACCAACTCTTCCACAGCTGTAAATCTGTTCACCTGCATTATCTCTGCTGTAGCTAAATCAGGTATAAGATCTGAAAATAGTCCTGAGGTTCAAGTCTTGGCTGCTGCACAACAAATGCAACAGGAAGAAACCTCATGAGCTCAGCAGAGTCCAAACAGACATGTTCATAGGCTATATATAGGAGACGAGGTCCTGTTACAGGTACATGCAGCGTGCTCTGAGCACGGCATCAGAAGATGTCCCAGAGGCTTTTAAAGAGCCTATTCCATTACTTTAGAAAGAGGGAAAAATAAATGGCTCTGCAAATTCCTTCTTCTCCTTTGATCCACATCCTTGTAAAAGGAAAGTGTGGGAAGTGTTGAGTGGAACCCAGTGGGGTTCTGAACTTCCTCCTTTGTGAACAGGCAGGTTTGATCTCCATGGGAATAATTGGTGTTGCAGCCAAAATAAAAGTAACTCAGAGCAGTTATTCAGATCCCTGATTCTTATTGTATAGTCTTGGGATACGAGGAGTCAGAAGGCAGAGAGAGGGACTCCAGCCATCATTGCTGGTGTCAGTCTTGCTCTTGAAATTGGCAGGAAGACCCTGAGATGTGTTGAGTTATGCTCATGTGCAGGTCTCCACCAGCTATGTAAACAGCTCTTTGCAGGGTCAGGACCTGCCTTTTTGGCTTGGAGATGCCTTTCAGGGGGTGAAAGAAAGTTCATCCCCTTCAGCTGTAACTCCTGGTTCCTTTCTGTCTCAGTGATGCTGATCTTCAGATTATGAATTCATTTTGCATGCAGTTTTGCCTCAAAAAGGAGAGAGAGCTGGAAGGATTCCCTCTGACCTCTGGAAAATGAGAAGTTTATGACATTAGGAAAGCAGCATCTCAAATCCAGAACTACTTCCCTTCCCCTCAGTTGGCCCTCATTCAGTAAACTGCTGTCTTTGCTCTATCATTCATGCATCCATTTTCATTCAGGGGAACACAAATCATAAATCCCACTAAAGACATCTGTCCTCAGCACAGTTCTTCCGCTGATTTAGGAGCAGGACCTTGTTCCTTCCTCTGTCCTTAACCACATTTGATTAAGGATATTAAGGAGTTTATTACTTCCTAATATCATCTGGGAATGATTTCCATATGTTGCATCATTCGCTGGAGTGGACAGAGCTCCCTGTGCCAGCAAAACAGGCTGCAGTGTGGCTGAACCCCAATTAGTGTTTTACCGCAGGAGAGGTTGCAGGTGGCCCTTTATAAAAAGATGCATTTCATCCTCAGTTTTTAGGTAACTTACAGTATCCTTTCCACTGGGAAATTAAGCAGACACTCTTCATATCCAGTGCAGCTGCTTCTAGTGTTAAATTCAACTGCTGCTATTAGAGTGAGAGGTTGCTGGAGCTGAGTTGTGTTGTTCCTTAATTGTTTATGGCTGTGGATGCAAGCCAAGTAGCAGTCCTGTAGTAGCAAACACTGCAGATATGACCTGGAAAACAGATGTTTGGGCCAAAGCCAAGGTGGTTTCAAGAAAGACAGTAAGAGAGAAGCAGGAAACCAGTTATCTGTCTGATTTATTGGGCAGGGTGAAGGAATTCACCCCAAGGCAGAGTGCTTGCATGAGGCTGGTGTAACAGTAAACTGATTTTAGATAGCTTTTATCCAGCCTTTCCTATTTGCTGGTGCCAGCACTAGGTGTGCCAAACCTACATGCTTTGCTTATGGGTAGAAAACAAGTCTTTTAGATCTGATGCAGTGCAGGGGACTTTTGGAAGTTTAATGGCTTGAGGAATCTAATCAAAATCAGATCTCTACAGTGAGCACTGTGAGTACAGTGAGTACTGAGTAAACAGATCATCCTCAGGCATTCCCCTTTGCTCTAAAGGAGAGAAATGAGCTCATTGCATGCTACAGAGTCTAAAATGGGTCCAGCTCACGATTTCTCTCTGTTCCTCTCTTTGGAGCCCAGGAAACTGCTGCACATGGGAACATGGATGCTGTAGACATCTAAGGTTAGGTGGGATCTGTCCTACCTATGTTTTCACAGAATCACAGGCTGGTTGAGCTTGTAAGGGACCTCTGAAGGTCATCTTGTCCAACTCTCCTCCTCAAGCAGGTCCACATATTGCTGGTTGCTCAAGACCATGTCCAAACAGCTTTTTAGTTCCGCAGCTTCTCTGGGAAACCTCTTCCATGAAGTGCTTGATTGCACAAAGCTAAAATGAAATGTTGCACTGGAGAGGAAGGAGGGGATGTCCAGCACTAAAGACTAAGAAAAGTTTTAAATGACACTGTTTAGGGGACAGATCTGCAGATCTGAACAGGCATCTTGTCACACATCCAGCCAGTGATTTAGCAGCACTAGGTGCTTTCAGTTTTAACCATGTTGTAACTACATTGATTTCATTGAAATGACATGATTTCCAACCCTAACCATTCTATGATGCTGTGAACATCAGGCACAACGTGGCATAAGGTAGCGCAAGACACAGTACTTGAGCTAATAATGTTACTACCTATTAGCGCTGACGAGTCATCAAAAAGCCTATAACTTCCTTTTCGCAACACTCATGTCCTTAGGTCTCCAACACTTTGACTAGTAGTTCTGGTTGGTACTCCGAGTGAGTACTCAAAGGTGAGTTTTGAAAGTCCTGGGGAGGGAGTGCTTACAGATCTCCGGCACTTCCTCCTGTTCCTGTCCATGGAATAATAGGTTCTTAAAGCCAGGAGTATGGGAACTGAGCATTTGGAAGAGGATACATGATCTCCTCTTGCCCAGAAGTCACTAGAGGTAATAGCAGAATATGTAAAAGCAGAGAGAATGCATCTCCATTCACACAAATAGCCATGGTGCAGATGTTGTAACTGTTGGGTTTTAGCCTTTGGCTCTTCTTAGCTTTCCACACGTGCTACATTGTGAAGACAGAACATGCAGCTTGGATTTCCCTTCTGCTCCACAGACCCTTTGATTTGCTTTTCCTTTTGTCTTTAGACTAATGAATTGAAACAAAGGAAATGGTTAAATACGTGCATTAAACAGGGGCACATATATATACATATAGGCGTTCCTGTTAAAGAGGGGTTTTTACTTAACTTGATCAGATGTCTCTGCTTCTGTAGGTTTAGTCTTTTCGTGCCATGAACCACTCATAAACCATTTGCTGCACTAATGTACAATGCCACAAATGCACCTCTTTACAGAGCTACCTGTGCTCGAATACCTAAATGCAAGGAGTCACACCAGAAAGTTGAGGTGTGATGGCACAAGTTACTGCCGGGGAGATTCCAACTGGACACAAGAGGGAAGTTCTTCCCAGTGAGAACAATCAGACATTGGAATAATCTCCTCAGGGAAGTGGTGGATTCCCCAATGCTGGACACTGTTAATATTCATCTGGATGGGGTGCTGGGACATCTAGTCTAGGCCATGCTTTGCCAAGGAAGGTTGGACCAGATGATCCCTGAGGTCCCTTCTAACCTGGGGTTTTATGATTCTAAATGGCTTTCTAGGGTAAGCTCATCAGGCACTTGGCTAATGTGTTTCTGAAACAGCCCTCAGAGAGATGCTGCCTTCATCCAGAGAAGAACAGGGTTTTCCTGATCTCCTGCGTCCAGCCCCTGGTGGTGCTTTGCCTTCCCCAATAGCTTCTGTAGAATTCCAAAGTGCTGATGTTTTCCCAGTTGAGGGCGATGCCATATGCAGGAGAGCCTTGGCCAGCCTTCAGAGAATGTATGATAGCTGCTGGTGGCCCATGCTCTGCACATTCCTAGGGATACATATTAGACATGAGCCAAGTCTTTCTGTCCTATCCTGTCTTCCCCAGGAACCTGATGGTTTTCTTCTCTTTTAAGTGCAGTGTCCAAGGTTTACGAGTCATTGTTCTTTTCCTGAAATCTCAGGTTAGTTGTTCGCTAACCTACCCAGGAGTTGAAAAGGGAAGGAGAGTTTTCCTATGCTCTCCATTGTATAGATTTGCTTTATTTAGGGTAGCAAATTTAGGGAAACCTCCTGGGAAGCCTCCTTGGCCGAACTCTCTATCAGGAAGAGCTGCAGTTGGCTTCATGGGCTGCCTGTTGCCGAAGTGTCAGGAAGTGCTGCAGTGTCAGTACTGGGGGATGTTAAGGCCAGAATAGTTGGTGTTTCAGTCCTTGTGCTAACTTTAGCTCTCTGTGTTCATTTTGTACTGCAGGAAGGAAAAGATCTCGTCATATACAGGACAAAAACAAAACAAGAACTGGCCTCGCAGTATGAGAAAGTTGGTCTGAGTTTTACAGCCACCCTAGACTTTTGCACGGGGAGCTGATGGAAACTCATCGCTCCACACTGCTGGGTAAGAGAGAAGACACTCAAGCAAAGGGCTATGTCTTGGTTTCTCAAGTTTTCCTCTCTCCTTGATGGTCTTGCCTCCTGTCTCCTTGACCAGAGAGTCCAAGTTTTAAAGTCAGCCCAGCCAGAGGAGCAGTTATCGTCATTCTTTCAGCTGAGAAAATCCTTTCCATGTTGTCCACCACTGTGATGAAAGGAGAAGATTGTCTTGCCAGAGACTGAATTTGTGTGTCAGAAAACCGCCATTTTCAGGTGAGAAAGTGCCCTTCCCAGCAAAGAATCTGACATTCTTCTGTGTGAGGTTAGAGAAGCTGCTCCTGGGATAGAGCATTTTATGTGTAAAATGAAAGAGACCTGGGCTGCATCCAGCACCACAGGACATTCAACTTTTTGTTGTTGTAGTTGAACAATATATTGTTGTCAATGTATTTGACAGGTAACAGGTGGTGATAGGACTTTTAGCTTTGGGGGATCAAGACATAGACATCTGCAGCTGCGTTCAAAGTGCCTCTTGCTCTCCATTGACTAGAAAGGGAACCGGGAAAAACAAGCTCAGAAGAAGACACAGAAGTTGGGTGGTAAATCCCAGTCCTTGGACCCAAATGGCATGAGGATGGGCACCAGCTGCAGCAGTTAATAACTTCTTTCTTCACTGGATATTCTCTCTGAAAGCTTTGAAAGAGAAGACCAGCCCAAAGGCTTTTTGTGTTTCTTGGCACCTTCATTTTATATGTTCCTGTTTCCAGCTGCTTAAAATTATCCTAAGGTCCTTTTTTGTTCCACTCTCTAGACAGTGAGATTCATATGAGCTGAATTTTCTCTTTTTGGCTTCACTTGTGCATATGGGTCAGCACCCAGGCTGTTGAATGCCCAAGATCATTTTCCTACTGTATATAAATAGTACACAGTTATTTCACAGTTTCAAGTTCAGCTTGCAGGCTTCCAACAGCCTTGTGTTCCCGAAACCCTTTCTATTCTCATCGCACTCGGGTTCTTGAACTCATGATTCAACATAAATTACAGCAGAGGTTATCCCAGCTAAGAAAGTCCTGATTTGGCTTCTGTGTATTGTCGTTCCTGATGACCAGTGTCAAGTCACCAGTACTCAGAGTTGCTGTTGTGGGTCTTTCCAGCCCTGCAGTGAGTTCAGCTACATGGTTGAGCTGAGTTATGCTGCTTTACCTACATTAGGCTGCACTCGGTCAGTCCATCATCTTGCTAGGCAGTGGAGGAAGTCAGAGAGTCTCCAGTTGGATGGATAGCTAACGGCCGGCGTATTCCTGTCCGACAGAGATAAGAGGCTGGTTAAAACCAAGGGAATTTTTAGACTCTTCCCAACTGTTGCCTGTCTTCTGTTTGACACAGAACTTGTCATGTCGCCCTTTCTGCGCATTGGTTTATCCAACTATGACAGTGGCCCTTACCTGCCATCCCAGGGGGAGGTGATTAACCCATACTGTGCTGTGATGGTGAAAGAAGCCGTGGAATCAGGTAAGTGGGGAGGTGTTAAGTACCCTTGTGAGCTTTTATAAGATGTGTGTGCCTTACTGTGTAATTTCTAGTGTGTAAGAAGATATTGATGAATCTTTATAATGGTTTGTGAAGTGCTTTTCTTGTTTCAGCCCAGTGCAAGTTTGGGTTTGTCATATCCTGCAATCGATGTGATTTTAAGATGATGCCTGACAAATCTATGTCTTCAGTTTGAGGTTATTATGAACTGAATTGCAGGTCTCAGCATGTGACATAGCAGATGAGCCGAGTATTCAGTTTCACTTTTCTAAGAGCAGTTGCTGGTCTGTCAGTGGGACTCCTGACAGATGAAATCCATGTGTCCTAGAAATATCCTGGGAAGGCTCTCTTTGTTTATCACAGGTTTTGAGGAACTGACAGGTCCAGCAAATTCCATCATTTAGAACATAATAGCTCTCAAACAGCCCCAGTCTTTGCGGAGAGAGTTAATTGCTCTGTGTAATTGCTGTACTATGTAATATGTATGTATTGTAAAATGTCTGAAAGTGAAACCTCCTGCTAAGCTGTTTTCTGTGTCTGGATACACAGATTGTTCCTTTCCTGATTGAACACCCCTGATGAGTCCTCATTGGGAAAAGGTTCTTGTATGTCTCATTCATGAAAACAGACCCAGCGATAGGATGAAAAGTTCTTCACTTCTGCTATGCAACAGTCATGAAGAGCAACTTCAGTGTTAGGGAACCTCAGCCTCATATTGGCTGCTATTTGTCTTCAAGTCTTTGATAAGTTCCTAACTTGACTGCTGTGATTCATTAACTCAGAAACACTTTTTTGTACCTTGAAGATCCCCATGGCTCTGATCTCCAGAGGATGTTAAAGCAGTTTTAGACTCTTAAAATAATTCAGTATTTCACCGAGGGTTTTTTTGTTTGTGTTGGTTTGTTTTCTAAGAGTCAGCATTTGTCACATTGAACTTTAGCTTGGCTTAAATGATCCTTTAAATTATTAAAGGAAGTTGTGAATGCTCCATCCCTTTCAGTGTTAAAGGCCGGGTTGAACAGAGCCTTGAGTGACATGGTTTAGTGTGAGGTGTCCCTGCCCATGGCAGGGGGTTGAGACTGGGTGATCTTAAGGTCCTTTCCAACCCAAACTATGCTATGATTCTATGATTATGGAAGATGTGGTAACTGATAAATTGAAAAGGAAATAGTGTGTGACAAATTATCCTTCAGATCCCACTTTTTACTGAAAATATATCCTGTTTCAACTCTGTGCAGGGCTTGGCTTTAATGGGGCCTTTGAAAGCCATGACTCCAATTGGAGCCTCTGTCAGTTCAAAAGTGAATGAAATCAGTTTGGTTAGAGCAGACCTACCTTTATTTGTCTTGCACAGAGCCGAAAGCATTTTCTGGCATCTCACAAACACAGAAGTTCTGACTAAGTGATACAGTTTTTTGTTTTCCTGAGAGTCAATATTTATTATTATTAATAATAATAATATCTCTACCAGCACGAAATCAAGAAGTGTGTTTGAGGGAACTTTTCTCCATTAATGTGGACTGGCTGTAAGACAAACTGCATCCTGTTATTAAAAGATTTCTGTTTGCTAGGGTGTAATTGCGCTCATCTAATGATAGCTCAGAGTATGGTGGGGCAGCCAGAGGCACCCCTCATGTCCGTGACAGTAACAGGAACCTCCTGAGACTGATTCCCTCTTAGGGTGGGTTGAACCACCCTTAGGAGGTGTTAATCTGCTGATGGTGAAGGGTCTTTAAAGTTGTAGATGGATAATGTTACCTTTAAGGTGACTGAAACAAGATGAGGCCATGGTGGGACTCATTTCCTGTGTAATTCCAGTATTCTGTAAGGATGTTGATAGCTGAGCAAGTCAGCTATCCTTGTATATAGCCCTGGGGAACAAACAGGGATTTCCGTGGTGGGATTCATCTTGAGGAAAGACATCCATAATGGGTCTGATGAATCACACCCTGGAAAAGCCCCGTGCTCAAGGGCAGTTTAGATAAGTCCACACAGAGGTATAGGTCTGACTGTAGTGAGATAACCTGACTCTAAGTGCCAGAAATGCTCTGAACATGATCATCCCAAAGAGCTGTTGTGGCTTAGAGAAGGCAAAGCAATGAAGGTCTCAGGACAAACATCAGCTGAATATATCTGGAGTAGCTGCATCCCTGCTTTGTGATAAGTCCTAGGAGTAGGGATGGACCAGCTCCCTTGTGCTCTGACACATGGCCATTAAGGTTTCTTCAGGGCAAATGACTGCTATTCAGCAGTGAGTGCAGAATGAAGGGCAGGATGTGCCCAGACCCAGAGCTGTATCCAGCATAGATCCAGACCTAAATCCCTGTACTGGAGCTGGTTTGGTAGATGACTCTACTTTGACTTTTGCAATGCCCTGTTATGGATCAGATATGTGTCTGTGCATTAGGAAAGTGTGAGGGGGTTGGTTTGATTGGTTGTTTCTTGCAAAGACAGCAGCAGTAGACGATAAATGTATTTGGTTCCCAGTAAAAGGGAGTTTAACTTTGGCTTCATGCCAAAAACCATCCTTTGTTGGCCAGCCGTGATGATTAAGTCATTGGGACAGAGGTTCCCAGGGGTCTGGGAGTAATGCACATCATCTGTGGCCACAGGGCTGTTGCAACAAGGCCCCCCTAAGGGATTTCAGATATTCAGGAAATATCTTGGCTGATTTTGGGGGGTAGGGGGGTTCCACTTGCTTATTTTGTAAAATGGACCTTGGTATTTTATGATATAATCTTTAAAAACCAGAAAAAAAAAAACATTTTAGAAGTGTTCTAACAATTCATTACTGATGACAAAATGTTTCAGACATCATAGCAGCCCCTGAATTTAAAAGAATCTTGCCTTTAAGAATATCTTCTTCCTCCACAAGCCACCCAGACCGGTGCTGTTTTACCACCTCTCTTGGTGACATTTGCTTTGTGAAGGCTCTTGCTTCATGTGGGAACTCCGCAAGGAAAGGCACTCCCAGCCACAGCAAAAGCTACTGCCTGGGAAAGACAGATGCTATTTTAACTGTCAGGAGCCCAGGGTTGGGATAATCCCTGGCAGAATCCCACAGACGTCAGCAGGGATGCACCGGGTGACTGTCTGATCCCTCACATTGGCCTCTTCATTCACATTCCAGGGTTGTTTGTTTAAAGCCTGGTGTTTTGGAGTGCGATGCAAACAAATGCACTTGTTTTGCAAGTGCTGTGTTTCACATCCATGGAGTTTGATGTAGCAAAGAAATAACGGTACTTACCGAGATTGCTGTTCTCTGTGGTGCTGGGAAGTTTATGTCTCATTTTTAGGTCTGAGTTGGTCTAGTTTTGTTGAAAGAGTGTGTTATAGATGTATTTAAAGGCTTGATGGGAACCAATTAGGTCTGCAGACAATGAGCTAATATATGATTGCCTCAATCTGAGTATGTGAAAGTCAGCTCCACTTAACTGATAGAGATGGATTCACCTTACATTGAGGTACTCTAAACTTTGGGGAAACTGAATTTGAACCTAAAATAGAGCTGCACAACCACTTGTCTGCCAGCCACAAGAAGGTTGAGAAGTGGGTTTATGCTGCAGGAACCATGCCTGCTCAGTTTTGTGATACAGACCAGTGCTGATGGTAAGTGTACTGCAGCTTAAATTGAGTTCATGTGATCAAATCAAGCCCACAACTACTGCAGGTGGTCCATCCTGGAGTGGAATCTCATCAAGACAGTATTGGGTGCAGGTTCCTGCATGCCTCTCCTCAAGGAGCTACTTTCTTAACGTATTGCTCTCTAGTAAATGCAATCTATGTAGTGGCTCTGGCAGTCATTTGTCCAGTGTACAGGGTGAAGGCATGTCTTTGTTATCCCACAGCCCTGATAGCTGTTCTCTGCCCAGGAAACATTCTTTCCTGAGATGAATATTACATGCTCAGGAATCACTGCTTCCTTTCTTCTTCTCTCCTGCATGCAATAACTTTGGAGCTTGTTTACCAGTTTTAGTCCATCCTAAAGGTGTGGTCCAAGCCTCAGAAATACTGGAGCTCCCACCTCTAAATCAAAGCTGAGCAGAGGGAAGAAACCTGAATTAGTCCTCCAGTTGGGGAAGATTTTTCTCCAGCATGTGTCACGTTCCAGCCTGTTGGCTGCATGTGATTTTCCAGCTGGATGAGGGAAATGCTAGGGTTATTGGAAACAGGAGCAGGTCTTTTGGAGACAGGAGTCACAGGTCTGCTGCTCACACAACTGCTTTTCATTCTCTTAATCCACCAGCTTTGGCATTTGATGGGTTGAAAATTTGCAGAAAGCAACTTGAAATAGAATTTACTTTGAGTAAGCATCCGAGCCTTTTCCAGGGCTGTATGAACTAAAACAGGCTCTGTGAAACAAATAGAACCAGCTGAAACTCTTCTCACAGAGAACTAACTAGAGGGAACTCTCCACAAGCTAATGCTAAGCCTCCGAATACCCAGTTTTTACCCATCACCATGTTAAGATGCATCTGCTGTGAAGGAAGAAGAATTAATGTGTGAGGAGGAAGCACAAGAAGAGTTTGCTAGGTTGAAAACTGCATCACGGTAAATGTGGTTGCAGGTCTGCAGTTTGTGTAGCAATATCCCAGAATTAGTGACATGCAGCAACTGAATGGGCATGGGCTCCAGCTGAAGAGAACCATGAAGTGCACCCAGCTTTTGTGGGGATTGAAGCAAACCTGGTGGTTTTGCATTGCCATGGGACATACGATACATGTAGCTGGTTAACAGTGATGAGATTCATCTGATTAGAAGTGTCAGAGTCTACATCTGAGGTCAACTCAAAGTTAATGGAGTCAAGAGTGGAAATTATCTTTTCTGTGGTAAATGCCAGTATTTGGGCAAATGAACACACACTAACGCCATTGATTTATATTGACTATATTCTCCTCACTGTCTCTGAATGGAACCATCGTTCAGACAGCTCAGATATGGGCACACACATTGTAGACACCTAAAGTGAACTGAGATGAATCCTATCCTAGGTTTCACTTCACATAGTATCCTCCTGAGACACTCTAGCATGGTCTGTTACACACCATGGAGAGAGACCTTTAAGTGGGTAAATAACACAGACCTTTCTCAGGGGCTTAGTGCAGATGAGAAGCAAGTCCAGGCAATTCACATCACTTCTTGTTGACAGAAAATGGCCAAGTGTACGTGCAGAAGAAGCCCACGATGTACCCACCTTGGAACAGCACTTTCGATGCCCACATCAACAACGGCAGGGTCATGCACATCATCGTCAAGGACAAAAGTGCTGAAATGGTTTCAGAGACCACGGTGGAACTCAAGGTGCTGGCGGAGAGGTGCAAAAAGAGCAATGGGAAGACAGAGATGTGGGTGAGCATCTTTATTTCCTCTTGTCAGATGTAATGGGGTATGGGAATGTCTTGTGTCCATGCCATGCTGTGACTGTAACCAGCAGGGCAGCAGGAACTGGTTGCCATCCAAGGAACAATGTTTTCAGTCTACTTAGGTATGACTTGAAGGAAAGACTTCCATGCATGACAGAATAAAGGAGCATGGCACATTATGTTACCTGCTGCTGTTATATCGACTGATATATCAACGTGGCAGGGGGTTTGAAACTGGTTGATCTTAAGATCCTTTCCAACCCTAACTATTCTATGATTCTATATTGAAACATATGCCTTCTGTTAGCAAGGATTCCGGTCCAGGGGAGCTATGCCCACATCTTTGCTTACAAAATGCATTGAGGACAAGTGGTAATACGAGTGGCTAAATGTGAGTTATTTTATGAGCTCTCAGGAAACAGCTATAAAAATTGAATCTAACATCAAGTAACTGATTCACAGTTACCTGACTTCAGATTTATGTCAGAGGAACTCCTTTAAAATCACGAGTTATAGTGAAGTGCATTTGAAGTAACTGTCTTTGTAAGGATGCTGAATGTAAGGTTGTATTCCCTGATAGCCCAAGCAAGCAAGTCCTTGATAATAGTCTTTTGACATGTAGTATTCAGTAGCCACACTGTGAGTAGCTATAAAGTGAAAAGACATTTGGAGATAAACTGAGAAACTTATTTCCTTGTTTGCTTGTTTGTTTCTCTTGCCAATTCTCAGGCTAAGGTGCTCGGGTTATGAAGAGAGTAGAAAAGGCAAAAAGGCCTCAGTCACTTAGCAGACCTAAGAGCCAGATATTGTAGAGATTTGCACATTTAACACATAACTTGGAAGTAATTAAAATGCTTAAGGAGGGAATTGAAAACCAAAAGGCTTTTCTCAAGCGTGACTCCAGCCCCAGCCTTTAAAGCCATAGGAAGCAGTAGCCTGGTGAGGAGAAGAGGAATCACATAGTCTGGTCTGCTGCTTGCTTGCATCAAGAGTAACAGACCTGAGATCAAGTGGAGTTGGGAGCCCCTGACCCTGTTGTGTCCCAGCTTGGTAGCATCTCCTGAGATCTTCTCTCTACTCAGTCCCTGGCACAACGTGGCGATGGTGGTCCCAGATATCCCATCCTGCAAGGGTCGTGAGGAGGGAGAGTACCGTTTTTCTCACTCTTCTGTGCAAGGGCACTATTTCCTGTGGAAGGCAGAGAGGTAATCTTGTTCATGCTGTGCTGGAGGCAGGTGAGGAGGTCGCTATTGTGATCCTCAGGTTGAAGAAATCCCTGAATGGAGGTGCTTTTGTACTTAGGCAAGTGGATACAGATTTACAAAGGCATCTATGGATGGAGGTTCAGGTAGGTGGAAATTTCCAACTCCAGTGGGAAGCCCCCAAAAATGCCTAAGTAAGTGTGTAGCACCACTCACGCTGACTGTAATAGAAGTTAGATTTGCAGAACAAAGTGTCTAAAAGATTTTAGCATTTTCTAAGTACCTTTCTGAAGTTGGCTTATTTTGAGGTGCTCTCACTTCCTACTTGCAGGATCTACTGGGGGCAACAAGCTTACTCTAGATACTGCTGGTCTGGCCCTAGTGTGAAAAATCCTTTCTACAGCTTCTGTGATTTAGTCATATTTATCCCTTCTATTATGCCACTCCAAGTGTTTGATAAGAGGTGATCTAGCCTCCTCTCTCTGTAGTTGCTCCTGCGATGCCTTGTTGCCCCACATTGACATGAGCAACCCAAAAACTACCATTGACATTCATCAATTCCCACTGGGAAAAGGACATAGTTTGAGTCATCTGGAATAATTGTTGCTTCTTTGAATGATTGATTAATGATTGCACTGGTCTCTCTTTCTTGTTTTTCACTTTCCTCAACCAGCTAGAACTTAAACCTCAAGGACGAATGCTGATGAACGCAAGATACTTCCTGGAAATAAGTGGCAAGTGCTTGAGTTTGTCTATTGATAGATGTGATTTCTGGTTATGTGGGGCAGAGCTGATGTTCTCACTGAAAGCAGTGCCTATGTGATTACTGATTTATTCCTAGGAACCATCATAGTGGTTTGAAATGAGCAGTCCAGAAAAGCGATTTTTATTGTATGGTGGGGATGAAGACTGACTCTTCCTCTGTGATTTGCAAGGCAGATTTTTGGCTGGTTTACCACTGAAATGGTAGATTTTCTCATTATGTTAAGCAAGACAGAATACATATAAGGAACCATATTGAAATTATGCTACTTGTATGTAAGCGGATAACACATGCATTGGTGTGCATTATAGTGCAGATGTAATGGTTGATGTGCAATTTAAGGTGGACAGCACCTAAGTATACTTGTTAGTTGGGCATTTAAGATCAAGAGTGATCTATGCAAAACAGGAAAATTGCCTGGAGAGTGATTCATCTGATCACATGCAGGTTTCTTCTGCAGGTGAGCTGAGTCATTCACTGAGCACCATTGACTGCTGAAACTAGACCTCCAGGGGCTTAGCAGCAGCTTAGTCACCCTGGAGAGGGGACATACAGAAGTTTATGTGTCTTCACTGGGAATCAAATCCCACCTGCAGAGTTTGATGTCCATGTGAAATACATTTTGCTTTGTGGAAGAAAATGGGTTGCAATCCGAATGCTTGATCTTATCCTTCTGTCTTTGATGCCAAAATTCTCACACCCTCAAATGTGGGTGAAGCTGTAAGGTGTAGAAACCTAGAAGGACCTCCTATTCATAGAAACATAGAAGTACTGAAAGCAGCTAAAAGCATGTCCATACTGGTATTTTCCCTGTCCATTAATATAGAATGAACTGTTGTTGCCTCCTTGTATGTTATGTCAGAGAGGCCAAAGCATAGAAAACACAAATTGTCTTTGTATTGCAAATAGCAGGATCAGCATCAGATCACACAGGGGGCCAATTTCCACAGAATACCTGTGAAACTTGCTGTGCATTGTGTGAGTCAAAGGAAAGAGAGATTGAGAGTGAGATAAAGCGCACATATCTAGATTTGGAGGCACAAGCACATATATAAGTGCATGTGTGTATATATATGCATGTGCAGTCAGAATTGGTTCGGTTGCTCTTCTAAAAAGGTTAAATGTGAATAATGGCATGGATACAGCAAACAGCAAAGCAATTATTGGCGTGGAAAAATAACAAGACAAAGAATATCCTAGGAGCATACATAGGTGCTTGCTCGCACACTTGTGCACATAAAGGATTCAGTTAAATACCGCTATATATTATATATGAAAGTGTGTTTGTGCATATATAGATAATTATTAATTTTTATGCATTTTTATCTGTTTTAGGTCATGGTTCTTCAGTGCTATACAAAGTTAGAAGTTTATGTTTAACTGCAAATTGTCTCTCCTTGGGACACTTCTGGTCTACATTTCAAAAGCAGCATTATGACTGTTCAAGAAAGCTCAGGGCCCCAAGTTTAAAGTCATTTTAGTGTCCTTTTGGGGATGGCAGATAAAAACCTATCCAAGCAAGCTTTGGGTTTCAGAAAATGGTATTTCTTAAAAGTACTCATTTCCATCAGTGAATCAGCTTCAGTCATTTTGTGTTTTGGTAGCAGCATTTTCTCAAGGCGCCTTATCAGACAGTTAACGGTTTCCTTTCTCCCCAGATGCAAAGGACCCGTCTGACAGTGAGACTGAAGCCTTCTCCCTGCACCAGCGCAGGGGTGCCATCAAGCAGGCCAAAATCCACAATGTCAAGTGTCACGAGTTCACAGCCACCTTCTTTCCACAGCCCACTTTCTGCTCTGTCTGTCACGAGTTTGTTTGGTAAATGAAAATAGATCTATGCCTTTTAGCCTTGGGAGCAGTTCTTGGGTAGATGTAGTGCTTAGAGACATGATTCAGTGGTGGACTTGGCAATGCTGGGTTAATGGTGGGACTCGATGATCTTAAAGCTCTTTTCCAACCTAAATGATATCATGCTGTATGATTCTCCAATGGCTATCTGTGCTCCAGCTGTCAGTAAGGCAGCAGGATGAGACTCTTGACATCCTACCTGTGGAATTATTGCATCACTTCAGGATGGGGTTCACAGTTGTAATTCCAACTGTGAAAGTTCTCTTCATTTTTTAGTACGAACACAGGCTGAGAAAGTTAGGGCTGTGCAGCCTGGAGAAGGGAAGCTGCATGGAGGCCTCAGAACAGCTTCCGGTGTCTTAAGGGGGCTACAAGGATGCTGGAGAGGCACTCTTCATCAGGGTCTGTAGTGATAGGAGAAGGGGTGGGGGGTTCAAACTGAAACAGGGGAAGTTCAGGTTAGATATAAGGAAAAAGTTCTTTACTGTAAGGGTGGTGAGGCACTGGAACAAGTTGCCCAGGGAAGTGGTGAATGCTCCACCTCTGGCAGTGTTCAAGGCCAGGTCGGACAGAGCCTTGGGCTGCATGGTCTGATGTGAGGCATCCCTGCAAATGGAAGGGAGTTGGAACTGGATGATCTTAAGGTCCTTTCCAGCCCTAACTATTCCATGATTCTGTGATCTCTGGCCAAATGCACAGACGTTTCTCATCAGCCCAGTTTGCTCTTTGGGTATCGTGAAATTCAGAATGTATGTGCTGAAAAGGCTGTGAAAACCACAGGGAATCACTCCACAGTTAGATTGAAGAAAGATATTTTAATTAGAGTAGCTCTATAAAGACTGATAAAAAGCAAAGCTCTTTCATTCTGTTCCTTTTTTAAACATTGCTCTCTTTTCTTCCCTGAAGGCTTTCAGGCAGTTCAGTATTAACCATTTCTCTGTTTCTTTCAGGGGACTGAATAAGCAAGGCTATCAATGCAGACGTAAGAAACTTTACTGATGTTGTCACTATCATTATTTACTTCTTTTCTGAAGGAATATTTTATTAACGCCGTGATACACTTGTTCTTTCAGAATGTAACGCTGCCATTCATAAAAAATGCATTGATAAAGTAATAGCCAAGTGTACTGGATCAGCAGTCAATAGCAGAGAAACAATGGTATGTATTATTGTTTGGCTGCTTTTAATAAACCTCAAGTGTCATTCACATCTGTCCTACTTTGATGAAGGAAAAGGAGCTACTGAGCTAAAGGCTGTGATCTGATCTGTGGCCTTTGTCTTTTACATTCCCAGTGGTTTCATTATCTCCTACTTGTGATTTACTCAAATACAGCTGCTGAATAAGCAGTTGCTGAATCAGGACTGACATTCTTCTAATGTATGAAGTATAGCTCAGGGGGAAGTCATGGACATGAGGTGGAGATTTACTGGAGGAAATTACTCATTCCCTGATGTTAGACGAGACATTATGTTGAATTTTCAGAGCAATACTGTAACATCCCACTCTGGGTTACCTGAAACTTCCATGCAGTGAGTGGAAGATCTGGCATCTCCACAATTACTAGTTTTATTTTCTCATATCACTTTATTATAAACCCTCTTTTTTGGTAGGCAAAAGTGGAACTTGATCTCTTGATGGGACTAGGCCTTTTCCTTAGTTGTGTTCCACAGCTTCTGTTTGCTTTCAGTCCTGCCCTGGTTCCTGTTCTTCTACAGTCTTGAGAGATGAGATTCATCTCATTTGTTTTCTGACATCTCCAGGGTAGATGTATCCAACTTTGTCACTACCTTGGACTCCCTGTGTACTTAAAGAAGAGAAATAGGCTTTTCCAAGAGTAATTCATTACAACAATTGTAGACATCCTTTTCAGGAGGGAATGAATAATTTTTAGAAGTGCCATTGTTTTTCCATTGAGCATTAAGGGAGGCTGGTTGCATAGATGAGACCAAGCAGCACTCTGATCAGAAGATCAAGCCCAGGGATGAAATTACTCAGTTCCCACTGAACTGCAGTTATTATTTGGCTTTGTGTATTTGAAATGGTAGTTAACATAGTTTCTTCTTGATGGTCATACTCAAGGATAAAGGGGCAATAGACATCCCATCTTCTGTGGTACAAGTCCAAGGCCAGGCTGGATTTGGCTTTGAGCAGCCTAGTCTATTGGAAGATATCCCTGCCAGCAGAAGAAGGTTGGAACTAGATGATGTTTAAGGTCCTTTCCTACCCAAGCCATTCTATGATTCTATAGTAAGTCTGGTTTTCCAAGCAAAGCTGAGGTGAACTGAATTTCCAACTTGGCTTTTCTCTTGCAGTTTCATAAAGAACGGTTCAAGATCGACATGCCTCACCGCTTCAAGGTCTACAACTACAAGAGCCCAACATTCTGTGAGCACTGTGGCACACTCCTCTGGGGCTTTGCACGGCAAGGACTGAAATGTGATGGTGAGTCCCTGATGTATGTAGCACAACCTGAGCATGGGAGTGGGCCGTTGTCTTTAGAAGGTTAAAACCTGAAGAGCCAAATCACATTTATTGAACCTCCAAGACCAGTATGAGATGCCATCCAGGGTGGTGAAGGAGTGATCAAGAGGACTATCTTCCAAGGTGTATCATTCTTCAAGGAGGACAATTGTCAGTATACAGAAAGATATGTGGTCCGTGAAACTGAAGAGTCACTTCCTAAAGAGGCAAAGAACATCTCAGTGGCACTGCTGATCTTCCAAAATCACTCCCAGTATTAACTTAAATGCTGTATTTCCACTAGCAGACAAACACAAGACACTTCATAATCCTTTATCAATGGGGAGATCCTGTTCTGTGATATGGTTTATCTTTGAGCTGATAGACTCCAACTATGAGTGTAAGTTTTGGTACCACTATGAGTTTTAGTAGCCTGTAGCTGCAAAGGCTGATGGATGTTGAAATGGACCTTTTGTCCTGAAGGAGATACAAAAAACATTGTCTCCATAGAGAAACAAGTAAAATGACCTGAGTGCCACTCCATGAGGCGTAAATGGTGCCCAGGCTTTAAGCTGTTTATGTGGCTATCTTTGCCCTTGGCCAACAGCAGCATGTGCTCCTGCCCAACCTCATGTCAGAGCCTTCACAGCCTCACAATCCTTCATTGTTCTGACACCTCTTGTTCTTTCTTTCAGCATGTGGCATGAACGTCCACCACAAGTGCCAGATGAAAGTAGCAAACCTTTGTGGAGTTAACCAGAAACTAATGGCTGAAGCTCTGGCAATGATAGGGAGCACCCAACAGGTAAATACTTTGAGTCTTGAGTCACATGGAGAAAGGAGGATCAACTGTTCAGTGTTGTTTCAGTGCAAGTAATTTGGGCATTGAGTGGAGCACATATCACAGAAGGATGCGGGGTCCTCTATGTTACCAAACCCCTGAACGTTAGGTACAGAGATGCTTGTCTCGTAGCAAAGACCTCTTCTAGATCTTGGTTTCTGTGACAGTCACAGTCAAGAAGCCACAGTGTCCATAAGATCAGAACTAGAAGAGGATAGATTTACATTATATTAGGAAGAAACTATTCACTATGAGGGTGCTGAGGCGCTGGCACAGGGTGCCCAGAGAAGCTGCAGCTGCCCCATCCCTGGCAGTGTTCAAGGCCAGGTTGGACCAGGCTTGGAGCAACCTGCGCTAGTGGAAGGTGTCCCTGCCTGTGACAGGGGCATGGGACTAAATAATCTTTAAGGTCCCTTCCAACCCAAACCACTCTGTGATTTAATGGACATGACACAAGGCTCAAAATGTCAAACCCATGACATTTGCTGTTTTCTGTCATCCAGGCTCGCTGTCAGCGTGACACTGAACAGATCTCCAGGGATGGACCTCTTGAAATTGGCTTCCCAGTTACTGCGAAGGAGGTGACACCACTTCAGGCATTGCCAGCATCTACAACAGGAAAGAAAGGTGATATGGGGCACCAGGCCTTGTTAACTTTTTGCTTGGTCCATGGTTATGTAGAAGTGACAAAGGAATTTATTAGCCAGTGAATCTTTCATGCATCTTTCCAGCCTAGAGCAAGATGTACCCTTTCTCATCTCAGGATATCAGTAACTCTTCCTGGCAACATCGCTTGGGCATGGCAGATAGGATCCTAGCCTGGTTCCTTCTCTATAAACCAGCACTTCCTCCGTGCTATCCAACCTCTAGTGAAATGAGACACCAACCTTCGCTCATTCAGCTAACCCCTAAACTCTTTTTCTGACCTGGTGCTTGAGCACATCTCATACCTCCACTGACAAAAATAGGTTTGTTCCCTTTTTGGGACTCCTAAACTGTAAAATCTGAGGACATTAAAGAGAAACCAAGCTCTAAACAGGAGATTGGGAACCCTTCTGATCACCATGGCCAATTCTCTTCCTGATTTCATGTTTTTGGTTGTGGGTTGACATCCAATACCTTTGAAAACCAGTGACAAATTTCCACTTCATTCACTCATTGCCCAGGAGCTGATCTTGGTCTCATGGCCCTCTGTGCTACAAGAACAGATATTTAGGAGGGTGAATGAGAGGTTAGGAAGAAGCTTTAACAGACTTTGAAAAAAGCTACTGGGGTTTCAGCAGCATCAAGCAAAACTTAAAAAGTCTTCTGGGGAAATCCCTTGTTTGTCTGCTTTGTCAGATAAATTTTGTTTGAGTCACAGAACTCTTAATATTGGGAGCAAAAATGTTATCGTCTTTCATTATACTCATGTGACCCACTGTAAAGGTCATTTCAGAACCCCTCCACCTTCATGGCTCCCCTCCAAGCACTGTCCTGTGACTGCAGCAGTTCTGTGATGCAACTGATACAATGGGTTTTGGCCTCCCACAAGCTTTAAAATGCATCTACCAAAATGTGGAGGAAGAAAGAAGAGTGAAAGTGAATCAATACTTAAGTCTAGCAAGGACTGGGACCATGGATCTTCAGCTGCAAACCCAACCAAATGTCAAGCTGAGAGCCCAGGCTCCACTTTCTCAATCATAGCATCATAGAACCGTAGAGTCACAGATTGGTTTGGGTTGTAAAGGACCTTAAGATCATCCAGTTTCAGCCCCCTGCCATGAGCAGGGACACCTCATGCTTGAACATGTAGCTCAAGGCTCTGTCCAGCCTGGCCTTGAACACTGCCAGGGATGGAGCATTATTACTTCTCTGAGCACTCTGTGCCAAGGCCTTACCACCCTCACA
Source organism: Psilopsiagon aurifrons (assembly GCA_025447955.1). Taxonomy (NCBI): domain Eukaryota; kingdom Metazoa; phylum Chordata; class Aves; order Psittaciformes; family Psittacidae; genus Psilopsiagon; species Psilopsiagon aurifrons. The sequence goes on from JAOEHY010053012.1 coordinate 27,432, forward strand.
GCAAAGAACTTCTTCCTTATATCCAGCCTGAACTTCCCCTGTTTCAGTTTGAACCCATCACCCCTTGTCCTATCGCTGCAGTCCCTGATGAAGAGTCCCTCTCCAGCTTCCTTGTAAGCCCCCTTCAGATATTGGAAGGCTGCTATTAGTGCACATTAGTGCTGTCCTGTGTGAAGATAATATCCTGGAAATGACCTAGAGCAGAATGTCAGAGGCACTGGTTAAAGCATGGCAGAGCCACTTTTACCAGTGCTCTGGGTTTGGTAGTGTGCAACAGCAGGCTACCGACCCTCAAAGGCTGGTTTTGGTACTATCTGAGCTCAAGGGATAGTGTGGTTTGGCCCTCAAGGGGGAAATAAGTGATATCTCCATCTGTGCTTACTTTCTTTCTTTTGTGCAAGTAGAACTGACTATGCTGATATGAATCAGTAAAGTCCCAGATGGTTTCACATCTGTTTTACATGTGGGTCTATTTGTCTGAGGAGTAGCATTCTTGCTGTTTAGCGATCTAGAGCAGTACAGCAGTGTGCATTTCAGTGCATGGGATAAATCCAGTAGTGGCCAGGATCTCTTAGAAGGTCACATATATCCAAGTGAATAGAGTAGTGAGGAAAACCTGAGTAGTTCCACTCCAGGACAGCTGGAATACTTGATCAGAGCTTCACATCCATAGCAGGGGCCTAATATGAAAACGCTGTTCCCTCTTTTTATCTTGCTTTGCCAAGGGTCTTGAAAAGACCTCGAAAAAATGGGACCACATCGTAACAGCAATGAGCAAGAAGGACTGAAGTACACAGGCAGCCAGAAATGAAGGTCGTGGTTTCGCTGCCATAAAACAAAGAGACAGATGAAGGAGTTTGTAAAGTGGGAGTTATGCGGCTCAAAAAGGTGGATTTATGCTGGAGTAAACTTTGGGAGCAGATCCGATCTACTTAGTAGATGTGGCCACCATGTATCTGAAATACCCTTTTGACACCAAACACAATGCCTGTAAGTGTTTTGGGGATTTTCCACCCATTGCAGGGGTTTATTTGAATGCTTTGATGTGTGTTGCAGAGCCACAAGGCATCTCCTGGGAGTCTCCAGTGGAGGGCACAATGAAAGGGGGATCTCTGATAGAGTCAGACTCAGGAGAACAGCCCCAGGAGCAGCAAGAGCACCAAGTGCAGCTAAAACTAAGCATTGAGGATTTTGTCCTGCACAAGATGCTGGGAAAGGGCAGCTTTGGCAAGGTAAGCATCAGGTGACTGAGACACCATTTAATGCATCTTTATATTGCTTTCTATGGCACTAAATAGCATGTGGTTTGAGGGCCATGTAGGAAAAAACATCTCTAAGACTCCAAGAAACCTTGGTCTGGCATGGCTGACTCTTGAACTCGGTCTTCTTCCCTCAGACAAAGATTTTCCCTCTGTCCTATTAGTTGCTGTTTCCTGAGTGCCCGTGACAGGAGAGGAAAGGAGGCAAATAAAGCTGCACCTTCCCTTGCTGCGCGGGTTGATGTGGCCTGGGTATCCACAGAGAGGAAGATCTCCGTGCTGTCCCTCTCCTGCCAGCTTAGCTGAGCAAGTTCAGAGGGTGGGGAAAGCATTAGCCGCAAAGCTAAGTGTGGATCACCTCTCCTCTCAGGAGCAGCAGGTCTCCAGCTGGGAATGCTAGCTGGTCTTTCCCATTTCCGTCTTCCCGTCCAGTTTGCGCTGGAGCGTAAAGCAAACTTTGTGACAGGGAAGAATTTGTGCTTCTGGAACAAGAGCCACCTGTTTTCAGTGGATTCATGAATCTTGATGAATTGTGGATTGTTCTTCCTCCTCCCAGATGTTCCCCGGAAGGGGACTTGTGTTATTCAGTGCCTGCATAAAGCTGCAGGAAGCAATTTCAGAGGAATTCACCATTGTGTTTTCGTAGCCAATAAGGAAAATGTGTATCATTATGCATTGCTCATATCTCACGTCTTTCCGAGGTAGAAACTGTGCCTTAAAAAAGGACTGCTTTTTGCCTGCTAAGTGAGCTGGAGCAATTGCTTTTACCAGTTCTTAAACTGGTGAAATATTTGCTGTGTTGGCTTTCCGTACTTGGAAATACTTGGCATGACTACAGTTTGCATGGGCAGCAGAGCTGAGGTATCTCCTTTAGAGATCTGAGCCAGAATGCATCCAAAATCCATACCCCAGACACTGGACTCAAGACAATAGATGTCATAGAAGCATTCATGTTGGAAGGGACCTCTGGAGGTCGTCTAATCCAACCTGCTGCTCAAAACAAGTCTAATCAGATGGATTTGCTCCAGGGTTTGTCTAGTTGAGTCTTAGATGCCTTCACTGATGCAGGTTCTGTACCTGGCTTTAGCCCCTCTGTTAGCATGGACTCTGCAAGCCTCTGCATCTCTCTGCAGTGCACCATGTGGGTGTGGATGGGCTATTTCATGCCCTTCTGCAACAAACCTCACCCACAAGTTTCCTGTGTAGGTGTTGCTCCTGGTCCCCTTATTTGCTTGGAGCAAGATTCACTTCCCCATATAGGGTGTGCAGATTTCAGTGCCTGAGGGGTCTCTCCAGCTCTGCATGGACCAGGGAAGTTGAGGGCCAGAGGAAGTCCTCTCTGCATGAGTGGGGATAGCATTGCCCATCTTGGAAGTTGCAGCACAAGTCACAAATGTCCTGTGCCCCTCAGGAGAGCAGTGTCATGCACAAAAACGGGTAAAAAAGGGTGCCTGCAGCATCAGCACTGTTAGCATATCTGGTCATTCAGTGCAGAGACCAAGGGAGGCTCTGAACTCTGCTCCCTGTCTGGTGCTACAAAGTGAAATGCAGCAGGAGCCAAAAGGGTAAATAAAGCTTTTGTCAGAGGTAAAACATGTCTGAGCTTACTCAGTAAATAGTGTCTGGTAGAGAACTTCAAAGGCCTCTGATGCATCTTGTGCATTTATTCAGTCTGTGAGAAATGGTGTCAACAGGCAGCATAAAGGCACAGAAGAGGAAACTGCTTTGCTCCTTGGTCCCTAGGAACCCCTTCTCTGCTGCTCCATGTCTCATATTCCCTGCCCATAAAATCAGACAGAGGTCCTAACTCCTCTGGGTTGTATTTTGCTATTCCTAGAGTAGTTCTGCAGAAGCACAGAGGACCCATCCCTTTTACTCAGGCCTCCTACTAACTGAGGGGAAGAGCAAGGAGTTGCATCTGATTCAAATCATTCTGACTATGGTGGACATCAGTTTACAGCTGCTGAGGATCTGGTGCGCAAGGCATTTGCATTTCACATGTTGACAAAGCAAGATTCTATGTTTTGTTATTTGAAGACATAAAAAAGGAAATGTATCTCAAGAGCATTTGCATAAAGTTGGTTTCTGTTATCAGAAGTGTTTGCTCTATGATATATCCTGCCCTTACGGGCATGTAGCCCCTGCTCTTGTATTCACCAAACCCTCCCCAGGGTTCAGCTTTATAAAGTTATTCTGGGTGTGGGGAACTAGCTCAAAGTCTACACAGTCTTAATGTCAGAATTGGGCCTTAAATATCAGCTTTTTTAAGTTCTACCCTAGTGAATTCCCCATAGCTCAGCTCCCATCCTCATATGGTTGTGGTGCCAGCTCTGAGAGATGAGCATCACTCTGAGCATCTATTTCCACCATAGGTGTTCCTTGCTGAGCTGAAGAGCACAGACCAGTATTTTGCTGTGAAAGCCCTGAAGAAGGATGTGGTGCTCATGGATGATGATGTTGAATGTACGATGGTGGAGAAGAGAGTCCTCTCCTTAGCTTGGGAGCACCCATTCCTGACTCATGTCTTCTGTACGTTCCAGACCAAGGTAAGACAAGGATCTGACACCTAATTCCATGGGCTGAGGATGCTTTGTTGAAATATGGATACTTGGTGAAGTGCTTAAGTCTGCTAGATGTTAGGGAACAGCTTGGACGTGAAGTAGTGCTAAGGGAAGGGAGCTTCAGGTTAACCACTTAGGAAGCGACTCCAGCAATTTCACCTGCCTTGCCCACATTAACCTGAGTGCAAAGTGGGGCATTTGAGGGTTATGGAATCCAGGACTGACTGAGGTAGCTATGCAGAGACCCACTGTTAAAATCTATGTCCTGGTACCCTGGCTGAGGACATGCAAAGGCCACATCTGCAGCCAGGGTGCGGATGTGGCCACACTGGGGTTATCAGAACATCTTGGACTGTGAAGCAGTTTGCTGCAATGAATCAAAGCTAACTAGAGAAACCCTGGTTATGGAGAATAAACAAGCTGTCATTCACTTTGGGAATCTTCTTTATTCCCAATTACTGTTGAGTTCCATTAGACTTCCTAATTCATGCAGGACCACTGGTGGCGAAGACTGAGGTTCAGAAGGGTAACACAAAGCATCTTCACCTGAAATCCCACTTAGGACTCCAAACCAAAATTGAAGTGACATTTAAGTCATAGGGGTATCTTCATGACTCTATGTGGCAACAAACCACCGACAGATGAGCCTTTCCTACAGTGATAATCTATCACTTTAATGCTAAAGCACACACAAGACATAGGAAAACGCAGTGGAAGGAAATCTGACAGATTGTCTTGTCTGGCCATCCTATTCCTGAGAGGTGCTTGCTGTCCCTGAGCTCAAATCAGAGCAGCACCACCCTCTTAAGGCTGCTTGTTGAGAGTTTCGTGAGGATGCTCCAAGTCCCTGCTCAGTCCCGGGGTTTAGTGACACAAACCACTGTTCAGTGTGAGGTTAGGACTTGCTTAGCAATAGGCTCACTGCTTTTGCAGGGTCAGGAGGAACAAGTATAACCCCTGCAGTAAATCACAGTTGTCCAAGAGATGCTGCAGCTGTTTAAAGACAGATTAAATTTATAGCAGGGAATGTTTGGGAACTGCCATAAGTGATGTGTCACTGAGACCAGGCGCTGATGTTTAACCCCTTTGGGATTGTCAGTGAGGACGGCATGACCTGGAAATGGATCATCACCTGGAAAGGAAAGGAGTTAATTCCTTTTTTGGGGGCCTAGATCTCAGGGGAAAATATAAATGACCAAAATCCTAAAGCAAAGTAAATCAAGACTTAATTAAAAAGACAAAATATCTGCAACAGTCACAGCTCTACAAGAGAACTTATACTCCAGGGAGCGATGCTTGTGCTGCTTGTAATTCCTGGGGACATGAACTGATGCCGCTGACTGCAGCAGCAGAACTGTGTTGTTTATGGTCCAGCCTGGTCCAACCTTGGTCTGGAAGCTGGAGGTCAGGTTGGGGATGGATGCAGCAGTGACAAGTGGCGTGCAAGTGTTCACATCCCTCATGAGACCAAAAAGATGCCAGACCACATGGAGCCAGATGGGATTTATTGACCATTTAAGGGGGTGACTGTGCTTCCAGTGGTGGCTGAGGCAAGGGAAACCTGCAGGATGGAAAAGCAGTGAGAGCTTGAAAAAGCTCATGGGTGCCAGGCTCAAAACCACAAGTGATCTTTTCCTATACTGTTTCATGGGCAGCATCACAGTATTGCTCTCTTGACTTATAGAAAGAACCTACATCCATCTCTTCCCAAGTCACCATTGCCACTTTAAAGTCATTTGATCTCTCCATTTTGCCCTCAGGTTCACACATAGAGAAGCAGGAATGTGGCTGCCCTGGCCAAAGGCACTCGGTTTGATTGATTTCTAGCTTATGTTTTTCTCCTCTGACCTCTACAAGCCAAGAGGCGATTGCTCAATGCACGAGAGTCATTCAGAGCGGGAGAGCTGTGACAAGCCATGCACAGGCTTTCACGGCTCAAAGGACATGCTTCAGTCATGGTATCTGTTAGAGCAGTCATTTTAGAAGCCAGGGCACTGCTGTGTACAGCCCCTCTGGACTTTAATATTGAAAACTTCAATTTTCAGTTGAAGCATTGGCATTGTTTTAAGGTTTCACTGGATAGATAAGTAGTTTCAAACAGAAATGACTGTGTCAATGGCTTTCTGAATCGATGATGCTTTGCCTTGCACCGTTTCTGAACTGCTTCAGGTACTGAGTGCCTCTGCAAAGGACAGTAAACCAGGAGCATTCCTATGCTGAAACAAGAACCCCATGTCTCCAGAGGGGAAAAAAAAGCCATATAATCTGCTGTCAGTTCTCTGGGATAGGTTTCTTCCTTGCCTCAACCCAGGTTATCTGTGAATGCTCAGATATATAAAGCTTGGCAGCCCTTCAGACCGGTTTTTCTAAGGCACCGGGCACCTAATGGTCCTTTGTATTCCTGCATAGGCTGAACAATCAGTGCATTTGAAACCCAGAATACTCCTCATGTTTTTCTACATTAGAATAAATCCAAGCAGAAAATTCCAATCTGATTTTGAACTTGACTGGTTTATTTCACTACAGTCATCTTTGTATCCAGATATTTGGCCAACATAATTATATGGTGTGAATTTTAACTACAAGCTCAGAGAGTTACTCTGTTGTATGAGATTTAAAGGAACGCTGTTATGTTCGAGAGGAGGAAAAAACATGTTTATAATTCCATGAAATCCCCAAATTAGTAATGCCAAAACAGTGAGTAGCATCCCAGTGCTTCTGTTTTGTTCTTCCTTTGGCATTTCACTGATCTTCTGTGATAAAAACAGGCTTTCCCTTTTTGAAAGTCACTTTTGTTTCTGCTACGTTACTTCATTTATTTCATTTACTTCACACCCTTTACCTAAATGCAAACGAAGTCTTGAGGCATTTTGGCTTACAGCACAAGAAAGCACCAGAATACACTATCTCAACCCATAAGAGAAGTCATCTTTATTGCAAGTTAAAAGCAAGTTCATACTGAAACAGGTTTTTTCTGCTTGCTGATGTATTCTGTCTTTTCAAAGCCCTGGTGGTGAGTCATTTTCATATGACTGACTTCAAAATCTCTTACATTGGTACGAAGGAGAAGAGGATTATATGTAAGGAGTGTGATCCAAATTTAAAGATTCTTAGGCTCTGAAGTGTTATCCATGAGTATTTTTAGGAAATTTCCCATTAAAATATCTCCTCGGAGGAAACTACAATTCCTGCAAAATTTTCCAAGAGGGATTTCAGTTTTCTTCTGCCTTTCTCTTGCTGTTAGAGGGACAGAGATGAATTATTTGACCTCAGTCAGAGCCTGTGTGTTGGCACATGTGTGTTTCACACCTGTTTGAAGTTCAGCTCCACCATACAGTTGTGCCATAGACCTTATGAGCAGCCCTGGATCAGGCCCACATGCCCTTCCCAAGCAATGCAGGATCCTCTCTGACCACAGCATGGCTGCAGGATGTTAATGCATTGCTGTAGAAGTCATCCTGCAGAGCAGTGAAGTTGCAAGTCTTTGATTTCACCCCCATTTAAGCACTGAACCATTGCAAAGTGTTGGATGGACTAAACAAAGCATGGTGTGCTGGTCACAAAATGAGGTGTCTTGTAAGGTCAGACCAGATGTCTTTATAGTCATCATCCTAGTTTTGGCATTGACCAGTAAGGATGACTAAATAAGATAGTACACAGCAATGCAGTGATTTTTTGCCTTGTACAAACCATCCTTGTCCCTTGCACAAACCATCCCATGCCTTGGTGTTCTGCCATTTGGGAGACAGCATCTTGAAGCTACAATGTTCCTAGGTCTCCATCCCCCTAGTATATTGGGGTGATACATCAGCTTGGAAACAACTGATTCAAGGCCTAATGGGAAAGTTTGGGAAGAATTGTGAAGTTTAGGAGGCTTTGAGGATTTTGCCTCTTGCAACCATCAGTCAAAAAAACTGGCAAGGCCTCATTCAATTCTGGCCAAAATCTCGACATGGTTCAGTAGAAATAGCAGCGTCCCAGCAGAGCTTTGGGATTTCAATAAGGTTCTGCCAGAGAAGGTGTGAGCAGCTGTAATTATAATAGCAAAAATAGGAAGTCTCTACAAGACACTTTTTGGTTGTGTCAGCCCATGTGGTGGGAGCAGCTGGAGTGTTTTGGCAGGAAAAGAGGGGACCAGCTCATAAGCGTGGGATTAAGTGATAGCGGATCAATATATTCAATGCACATATTCTTCCTGCCTTCCTATTGTCTGGCTGTAAGGAAAATCAGCCCAAAATGCATTCAGCTTTGCCTGAGATGTCTAAAGGTCTGCTCTTCGTCCTGGAAAAAGTTGACTCCTTAAAACAAAAACATTTACATTTCCCCTCCTGTTTTTCAGCTGATAAAATGCTTGTTTCCTAAATCTGACTTTTTTCTTAGCTTTTGGTCTGGTGATCCCAAATCTTCACAGAAATTTGTTTCTAGCCTTGAGAAAATTAGTTCCTTTCCAAGATCCCACCCAATACTGACAGGGAAAGCCACTTTCCCTTGCAAGACACGGCTGATAATAACTCGGTTTACCACTGTAAGTGATATACTCTGCATGCTTGGAGCTGTGGGATCTCAGAACTCAAATGAAAGGAGTTATTCCAGCCATGTCTACACCTTTATGTATGCATATGTATTCTTATATATGTGTATCAATATATTCATATTCTTTGTACCAAATAGACGGATACACAAAGCTAAGCGTCGCAAATGAGCAGTTTAACATGCAGTCAATAATGCTGACAGTGAAAAGATTAGAACAGAAAATAAACCATGAGATCAGGGACTGGACTGAATTATTCGACAGCTTTAAGAAATGCTGCCATCTCCAGAAGACAGACTGATATTACACAAGAGCTACAAAACCATCTTTAAATCAGAGAACAAAATTAAACCTGGGGTTTAATCTGTAGCTCATTGGCTTTGCTCATCCCCATGGAAGGGGGGTTGGAACTAGATGATCTTAGGGTCCTTTCCAGCCCTAGCTATTCTATGATTCTATGGTGCAAATAGCTATATAAATGCCTCTTATGATCACCGACAAGGAGGAGTGACCCTGTGTTTGCTCATCCCCATGGGAGTAGGCACAATGAGGAGCACATGCATTACTTGTTTTCCCACTGCATGGGAACACTCATTGAGTGATGCAGTGGAGAAGGCTGAGAGGCCTTTGGCTCCCATCTATCCCATGAAATAAAATAGATCTGAAGCTGAAGGAGACCTACAAGGGTGCTGGAGAGGGACTCTTCATCAGGGACTGTAGTGATAGGAGAAGGGGTGATGGGTTCAAACTGAAACGGGAAATTCAGGTTAGATATAAGGAAGAAGTTCTTTCCTGTGAGGGTGGTGAGGCACTGGAATGGGTTGCCCAGGGAAGTGGTGAATGCTCTACCCCTGGTGGTGTTCAAGGCCAGATTGGACAGAGCCTTGGGCTACATGGTCTAGCATGAGGCTTCCCTGCTCATGGCAGAGGGCTAGAACTGAATGATTTTAAGGTCCTTTCCGACCCAAACCATTCTATGATTCTATGCCATGCTATGGATGAGCACCCAGACAGGGCTGGCATGAAAATGCAAGAAGAATCAGGAGCAGGAATTGTGTGGTGTCAAACCTTTCTCTTGGCAAGGGCCACCTAATTCAGTGGCCATGAAGTAGGGTTAGGTCATTAAATCTGACTGAGGACCCTTCTACATGCAGAGCCATTTGTCGGGGTAACTACTTTAAATGAGAGTAAAGCCACACTGTCCTTCAGCATTAATTATTCCCATACTCATCCTCGAGGAAGTCCTGGGAAGAAGTTTTTCCTTTCAGTAAATGCTGTTAAATGGTGTATTTGCACGTATGCAAGTGCTTTCACGGGCAAAGAAAACCAGATCTGAAAATCTCTGCAGAAAAGTGCTCTGGAGGGCTTCCAGCTGCTTTCAGGGTTTTAAGAGCCCGTTATAGGATGTACCTTCAAAAGATCAATTTAAATGCTGCCTGCTTTATACTCATTGTTTATAAAGTTGAAAGCATCTCTGATAGTGACTATTCCTTCTCACAGCAGTTGCACGGGGAACAGAAGCAGGTTGGTTTAACTCCATCCCTGCCAAATCCTGGGGAGGCAGAGGGAAAAGGTAGCTCTGCAGAGAGGAGCCCAGCACAGGCACTGAGGGACTGATGGGGCAAGAAATTAAGTTCTTGGAGTAACCAAGTTTTCAGCATCTGTCAGGATTGACTCAGTGAGGGAACAGTGTTACTTTGAGTGCAGGATATACAGATGTGTGTCTAACTGTGCTTTGTACATCATGTTGTATGGTTCTGGTGGCTGTAGGAGCAGTGCTTCATCCTCCCATGGAGAGGTTTGTGATATTACCTGTGCTGCAATGGAAGATGATCTAGAAGTAGGGAATGGCTGATATATGGATGTCCTCAAGACAACTCGTGACAGCTGTCCTTGGGCAGTGTCTCCATTGCTGAGTGCAGAAAATGCCTTTACATCCCTCCTTGAGCTCTGTGGTTGTAAAAGATGGCCTAAACTCTTTCATGAGACCAGACTTGTTCTGTTCTGTGGTGCGAGTCTGGAACCATGACCAGAGGTTGGCTTGAGCATTTGCTACCTGAGGATGCTCTCATGGGTGATCAGCAAGTTGTCTGTGCACCCAGCAGACAGGGAGGGTGAAGGTGAGGAGCTCTTCCCAAGCCGCCTTCAATGCTTTATAGGTCTCAGCGCTGAGGAACAGCATTCCTGTTTGTTTGCCCAGCACCCCTGAGCTACGATCATTGCAGGGGATAAGGGCATGACGAAGGTTTATCACCATCCTGAGAAATACCCACTTAACCCAGTCTCTCCTGATCCAGATGCTGACGGACTTCAGAGCCTCACAGTAGCAGATAGGAGTCACAGGACAAGAGGAAGTGTAGATTGGAGCCTGTCTGCAAGCATATGTCCTCTATGCCATTCCAACCCTCCAACCTCTAGCACAGAGCTGGCTTCTCAGTGGTTTCAAGTATGGGTTTTGCCACTTCTCATTTTTAATGTGTTCTACAGATCTCAGCCTTAGGAAGCTGTCTGCAATAATTTATTGCACCTTCCACTGTTTTGTATCTTGCTACTCGTAATGACGTACTAAGAGCAGGTTTTTTCCGTGGGCCATTCCAGACACTTGACCTTTGTAAGAAGCAAGGGAAACTTCCAAGTCTCAGAGCAGAAAAGTCAGAATGATGCTGTCTTTCTTTTATGTACCACTCTATAGTACCTGGTAGTCCATGAACTTCAGTATTAATCATTCCTGAAGTCAAGTTTGTAGTCTTCAGCTTCATGGCTTTAGACAATTGAGCAGTGGAGTTCATATAATGATCTTTGGATGCCAGTTAATCTGAGAGGTTGTCCACCTTTTCTTTCCTCAGGTGGTAGAAGGATGCTGTCAAAGTCCCCAGTTTTGAGTCCCCAGTTCAATTAAATAAGTGCATCAGCTGCTGAGCTCAAATCCATGAGCAAGCGGAGCAGAATTGCTTGTTCAGGTGAATAAACACGAATTTTGAGTTGCACTTAAAGATGTGAGATAAGGTATAGCCAAAACCAGTGGAGTTTCCAGGGAAACCCAGGGGTTTTCTCCTTCCCATTAACTGAAGCTGTATCTGGCCCATATAAAGATCCATGAGGCTTCTTCTACCGCAGTGTGATGCATGCGGCTACTGGTCTTTTGTTGGCTAAATCTCATCATTTCCTTGTATACCTTCACAAAGAGCATCTGTTCAAGTGTTTTCCTGAGCAGGCTCCCGAGGCTCCTGAAATTGCTTCCAAGATTTGTGCATTTCTATACTACTAAATTGCCCATCTCCATTTGGCCTTCTTACTTGCTTAAACAGATTTATGGGCATAGACCTCCACAGATGCAAGACCTTCAAGCTGAAAACCTGCACCCATTTAATTTATTGGCAGAGTTTATATTTACTCCCTGGGAGGGCAGTTCTCTTCCTTGCTTGTTGGATGACATGTGTGGTTTCCAGCCAGACGTCCATTTAAATAAGAGTACTGTAATTAAAAGGATCTGGCTAAGGAAATTGCACAGATTAGAGCAGACAGCTGTGATTTGAAAGGAACAAATACTGTTGTTTAAAATGGGCAGCTCTCGACTTGCTGCCAGAGATGATTACATTAGATCTTAAGGATGAAAATCTTCCTTCAGCTGTTAAAATGTAAGTGAAAAGAGCTCTGTTCCCCCTCTAAAATATGTGACGAGCAACAGACAATAAAAGGAAGATAGTCATCAACCTCACCATAGCCTGGAGATGGCTGACTTCAGATGTGTACACAACAAAGAGAAGCTTTTGAGGAAAAGAAATACTGCATCCATCCTATTTTATTCATGCATTTATGAGCAAAAGCTGAGATTCTTGAAACAGAAGTTTAATCTGGGAGCATAACTCATTGCATAGATATTCTTCTTAAAGAAAAAATCCATCCCCCTCCTGCTTCGTAGGTACAATTCAGTGTGGAAGGGATTGGTTTGAATCAGCCTCCAGCTTCTGAAGGGACCTGATGGTGAAGTTATGGGTGACAGAGCAGCGAGGGGATCAGTGTGGTATATACCAAGGACTGAGAAGCAAACCTTGGTGATCAGTTCTGCTCTTTATTCAATATAGAGGTGCACACACACCTCCCATCATTTTTGTGTACCAGGAGGAAATTTTTCGTTGCCCTGCTCAAATGGCTGATAGTCACATGCAACTATGGATAATGACTGGATCTTTTTCCAAGCTTCCTTGTCCTGCAAGCACGCAGTGGACATCCAGAAATGTGATTCATTCATGAATCTTCCCACTGGCAAGTTACAACTTACCTTGTTTAAGAGAGCCCCTTTCAAGCTTGAAATCAAGCATGTGCTTAAAACAAATTGTTGCGTCTGGCCAGTGTCTTTGGTAACTTGAAAAAGTCAGACCCAAAAAGATGTGCAGGAATTCAGGTAACATCAGCTTGAGATCACTCCAAGAGATGGACAGGGCACTGGGCTTGGGACCGGTCAGACCTGGGATTTACTTCTGCCTCTTCCACTAGTTCCCCCAGGGAGCCTGTTCTGTCCTTCTGTTATACAAATGAGCCTTGAGGTCTGCTGATAAGTATCAGTGGCACCAGCTGGTTATTAAGTGGATTTGCTGTTTGCTAACACAGTTTGTACAAGTCATAGCAGAGAGGGTCAGTATGGGCTTAGAGAACAGTGAGAAGTGAAGAATCTGAAAAGAAACTGCTTTCTTTCCAAAACCCTCACAGTCATCTTTTCCTTCCTCTTTTTGAGCGCTTTCTGGGTGGGTTGTTTTGGCTTTTATTTTTAGCTTACCCTTCCCCACCCTTTATTGTCATTTATTGTCTCATTCTCCAGGAAAACCTCTTTTTCGTCATGGAATACCTCAATGGAGGAGACCTCATGTTCCATATCCAGAGTTGTCATAAGTTCGACCTTCCCAGAGCAACGTAAGATGTTATTACTTCAGGTCTCACACATTTGGCTAGGAGAAGCAAAGGCAGCTGCTGCAGACACCAATTGATTTTATTCCCAGCTCTGCTACTCTCCTGTAGAGAAAACCTTGGGCACATCATTTGACCTCTCTACACCTTACCCAACTGCAAAGTGGAGATAATGCTTGTGCTGGAAGTGGAATCACTCCTATCCCATCTCTCTCAAAACTGAGCATACCAGACATGCAGTTCACCACCCCAACTCAACAATGGGTTTGGAGCAAGTCACTTCCTCTCCCTGTCCTCTTTCTCCTCCCACAGAAGGCTTTTAGAGCCCATCCACACCGTTGATTTCAATCAGATGTGACCTTGATTTACATTCATGATCAACCAGGGAAGCTCTTTCTGTCTGGAAGCATCGCAGGTGCTGCTCATCAGCATTGCATCTGCCTGCAGGCTTTTCCTTAAGCCTGAAAACCAGGACCCCATCTGTCTCTTAGGCTGCCCTGCTTGCTGGATTAGTCCCCTTCCCAGGGCAGCAGTCCCTCAAACAGGGCATCCGGAAGGACCATTCAGTCCAGCTGAGACCTAACCTCTGGAAGTGCCTCCACCATCTATAAACAGCCCCAAGCATGCCTAATATCTTATATACGCAGCCTATTGATGAGGGTCATTATAAAGCAACCTACAGGTATCTGCTGTGAATCTGGGGTTGTTCATTGTTACACTCTTTGTGTTCTTGCTCAGCCCATACTTGGAGGCCCAAGTAATGACATCGAGGACCCAACCTCCACCGCAGATGTGCCACCAAAGAAACCCCGCAGATGCATTTTCAGCCATCTGTGGGACCAAACATCTTGTTCTTTTACAACACAGGTGGCCTGTAGCCAAGCTGCAGGACCTGTTTAAGCTGAGGTTCCTGCTCCAGTGATCAGAGGTGAAGCTGTTTGTTAGAAGTAATAGGATTTTCAATTTTCCCCTTAAAGGTTCAAGAGGGGGAAGGAAGGGGAAGAGATAAAATTTATTGAAAATGCAAAAGGTAAATTTAAACAAAAAACGAACGTAACAACAGCAAATTAAAAATGTATTTATCTGTGATGAAAGTAAATAGAAGAATTAGAACAAATGAAAGGGGCTTTAAATCCTTCTGCAAGCAAAAGGTATTTTGAAAGTCAATATTGAAACCACTACAGGAATTAGATATTTATTTAATAATTCAAAACCCCAAGCCAAACCCTCGTTGAAATCAGTGTTTAATTTAATGGCTTGTTTCAAAAGCATTTGAATGTTCTGAATTATGGGCCAATGCACTGAAGACTGAGGAAGCAGAGCTCTCCATCACCGGAGGGGCTCAGGATCCTGCGGTTGCATTCCCTACTGGGAGAGCACATTTGCTGCACAATGGTGCTCCAGCATCATACTGCCCCTTTGCAGCAGGATCTGGTGGTGTGCTTCAGGCAGAAATGTGTGGAGAACAAAGATCTCAAGCTCAGAAAGACCCCAGAGAAAGGCCACCACACTGCTGGGTGGTTCGTATCTCGGGTAAACTTTCAACAGCAAGTCATAAATCTGAGCTGCAGAGGTCTCTTTGACAAGCAAGAAGAATGCCTGTGGTCCCCAAACCCAGATGCCCACCAGCCTAACCATTGCTGGGAGCACTCTACTGTTTGTGCAGCAGATACTGAACAGGAAAAATTACAGCTGCACTTCTGAGGTCTGAGGCATTAACTGTGATTTGCAGTTTATAGCCTTGTGCATCGCTAACTCATTGATTTACTCCAACTTTGTAAGTCAATGCATAGACACAGACACCACAAGGTCTGGCTTCATTGTGTTGGGGGGCCGTAGCTTGAGGCAAGGAAGGGTAAACAATAGGAACTGGATGGTTGTTTTTTGTTCTACAGTTGATAAGGAGGCAATCTTGGGATGGTGTCCTCAGGGTCGGTTACATATAAAAAGAGATGCCTTCCAAATTGCTGGAGATGAGTAGGCTCCAAGTGTCTACTGTTTCCCAAAGTGGTTTAAGCAGGAGTTGGACTGCTAGCCATGTGGCCTGCTTTTGGGATTCTCACATTATCCAACAGCTACCTGTAAAACCCAGTTACACCGAGCCTTCTAGAGACATTCCAAACCTTCTGAGAACTTAATGAGATACTGACTTCTGTTGAGACCAGGCTTCCATCTTTTTGGGTTTGGTTGAAAACACGTGTTTGAGCAGCATCTGTTCTAACCCGTGCCTTCTGTCACTCAGGTTTTATGCTGCTGAAATCATAAGTGGCCTCCAATTCCTCCATTCCAAGGGCATAATTTACAGGTAATTTTACTCTTTAGTGTCTAATATATTAAACTTTTCCTGCTTTCCCTGCAAGCACTAATGGAAACAGGGAGACTGTTTCTTGGATGTACTTACTGGTATTGCATTTCTATGCAGATTTCCTTTTTACTGTGTCCGGCTGTTTTATTTTGAAGGAAGAGTGTAGGAGAGGCAGTTTTGAGCCCTTTTTGAGAACCCAGTGCTGTTTTAGTCAATATTAAAGCAAGCTCTTTGATGCATTTACACTGAGGCATTCGTACAGCACCCAGCATAGGCACACAGTGTAAGCTTTCCATGTAAGAAGGTCAAGCTGGCCCTGAGGAATTTGGTGTATCTGCTATGTTGATTACCCTGGGACAGTGGTGACAAGCTCGGCTCAAGTAACAACAGGAGGACAGTGATACACCTTCATTTTGAGGTTGTTAGCAGGTCTGCTGTGCACAGTTCCATGGGGAGATGGGGTTTATCTCACCTACCACGAATCTCAGCTAGCTGCCCAAACTCTTCTTGTAGCTAGCAGAGAGGAGGAGGCTTTTTTAGGTTCATCAAACCTGTGTTCGTGTGTGTGAGAAATGCCTATTTCTACCAGCAGGCTTTACAGGGAGCCAATGGGGATTAGGTGGGACACTGCAGCTGCATTCAAATAGAAAAGTCCTTTCCCAAAGTTGCTGATATGAACTTAATCCACAGTGCATCAATCTGTCAAATCCCAAGAAGTCCTCTGCTACAAACCCACCCATTCCAGCTTCTGCTTGACTTCCCTAGGAGAATCAAAGTTATACACAGATGCTTTAGTCTAATGCACAAGTGTTGTGCTTCAAACCTATAGAAAAGGACAGAGACAAGATGGGAGCAAGGAGGGCTGCAGAAATAAGGCCACAGTCTACTTTCCCATGGCTAAAAGGAGGAACTGAGTTTCTGGGGAGCTCTAGTCCAGCTCATCTTCATGGCAAAAGTTATTACTACACTGGAGGCTTCTGTAAAAGCAGGAAGCAAATAGCTTGTCACAAACAATTGAGAAAGCTCACTAAACCGGTGATGTTTGCCGAAACCAAAATGAGCTTATTCCAATGTTTGTCATGTAGTTTGAACGTTAGAACAAACACTAAAAGTGAATGGCTTGTTTACAATCCACTCTCCCATTAAAATCCAAGCTTCAGTTTACATAACTCACCTTATTATTCGTTCTTAGTACTCATGTGAGAGCCATTTATAGTCTTTATTGACCAATGATGGTGGTTGCATAAACATGCAATCAATATCAGTGGTATTAAGTTAAGGTGACATTTGGGATCCAAGCAAGTTTCCAGCTCTAGTTTTAATTCTGGATGACTGAAGAGCCCAGATCACTTTGCCATGTCTGTCATTTCTACTTAGACTTCTCAGAAAAGTTGGTTACATAGATCTGCATTATCAGACTAGTACATTACTGCATATTTAGCAAAGCATTCACTGAGGACAGTAGCTGATCTGTCACTGGAGGAAGGCTTACCCCAGTCCATAAAACCCTCCCCTTCCATAAAATAGACAGTCATCTATCTGCATGGGACCTACAAGGATGCTGGAGAGGCACTCTTCATGAGGAACTGTAGTAATAGGACAAGGGATGATGGGTTTCAACTGAAACAGGGGAAGTTCAGGTTAGATATAAGGAGGAAGTTCTTTACTGTGAGGATCGTGAGGCACTGGAATGAATTGCCCAAAGAAGTGGTAAATGCTCCATCCCTGTAAGCATTCAAGGCCAGGATGGACAGAGCCTTGGGCTGCACGGTCTAGTGTGAGGCATCCCTGCCCTTGGCAGGGGGTTAGAACTGGATGATCTTAAGGTCTCTTGCAACCCAAACCATGCTATGATTCAATGACATTGTGACTGTGACAGGATTGTTAATGCTGGATTTTTTGTTTATAATTCACATTTTTATTCAGAATTGCTACACCAGTGGTGTGTCAGGGTTTGGGACCCATTTCCTCATGAAAGGAGAGAGCTGTGTAGAGTCTGCAGCCTCAAGAAATGTGGGTAAATTGGGATATCTAGGCATAGGGTTGCATGATGATAGGAAAGAAATAGCTCATTCCCAGGAGTCGGTGCAGCATTGCTTTGGGTATCGAGGTTTGAGAGAAAACATTTAACCAGTCCTCCTCTTTTTTGCTGTTTTTGTATTGAAGACAATAACAAGGTCAGTTGAACACAGAGTCATGAGTATCTCAGTCAGAGCTAACTAAGCACTTAGGAATAGAAATCATTTTTGCAACTACATCACTTGCGATGTAGTAAGACTAATGAATCCAGCTGTTGTGTCTCATGCACCCACGTTTGAGATGTTGGCTTAAATGTTAATGAATTAAAAAAAAGCTGAGGCTCTTTTGGCAGAAACTCCAATCCCTGGAGCCAGTGAGTTTGAGACTCATCAAAATAATGAAAGCAAGCTGTAGGTGATGGGTTTTCTGTCTTGCTTCAATCTTCCAGATGAATAAAAGCAGTGCTGGCAGTCAGAGATTGATCTCAATGGTGTAACTAAAATAAGTCATTCCAGCTGGAAATTGTGACAACACAAGTGTCTGCAACTTGGAAGGCAAATGCCTCAGTTGTCTTTATATTTCTTTTTGATTGATGACTCCCCCTTTTTCTTGAGCCATATTCTAGCAGCAACGAACAATTGCCCCGTGACAAGAATTTAGTGTGTAGACACTAAGAGGTCTGACTTGGGTTCTGGCTGAAGGAGCTTTGCACAGAGGGAGGCAAGAACTGCCATCTTTCCTGCAGTTGTAGGCAGCCATCTCAGGAGCATCGTGCATTAGAAATTGCCTTACTTGAAGGAGTCAAAGCCATTTTGGAAAACAAAAACACATTGTGAAGCAGCTATCACCAGGAGATAGCTGTATACCAGCCTTGTGGTTAGGACTCTTGCCTGAGATGTGAAAAACGTGTGTAGGCTGTGAATCAGCAGAGCCTGGAAAAGACCAATTATATCCTCAGCTGTGGGCACAAGCAAATGTTGTATCTTGGTGCTTTGGGAGTCCTGAGAAGGAGCAGTGATTGACAGCATGGGATAGGCAGTGCAGGAACATGGATGCTCTAAGGCCAGGTGACCCAAATGCTACCTAGATCCCAGGTGAAGTGCAGCATCACTGATCCAAACATCTCCCCGAGTCATTATTTCAATGAAAAGCTAAGCTTGTAGATAAGATATAAAACATTTACCATAGAAGCCACACCAGCCTTCCTTTCTTTCTGCCTTTTTCTTTCTTTACATGCTTTTCTCTCCTTTTCACATTGTTCCCACGAGGTCCCCTTTGTTCTCTGTCAATGACCACGATTCATCAGCTCACTTGCTTTTATTTCCTTCTCTGTGCATTTCTTTTTCTCCCTCTCTCTGACCTCATTGCTTCCTACAGTATTAAAACCTCTGCAAACAGATGGGCAGCTATGTTTGAAGGGCTTTGTAAACCCCCAGGTCTCAGATAGTGCAGCACAGAAGTGAAAAGGTGGTGGGTATTTTGCTGATATCTGGGATTATTCTGACCCTGTGCAAGCCATGCAGGGCTTGTGTACCCCTACTTATTCTAACATTTGTACAGCCTGCACTGAGATCTAATAGCAGCTTCAAAGAGAGTACTGAGACTTCCAGGGAAGGAGAAAGTGAGCATTAGCTGATCTGTTCTTGCTCACACTTTCCAGGCTATGTTAGGGCAGAAGCACGCACTGGCTTCACTATTCTGCATCCTTGAAGGAGGCAGCTTTTAAGAGATGTCTTGGGTAGCATCTCCAGCAAATGAATCAGTGCTGGGATGGAAGGAAAGAGAAAGTGGGATGTTGAAGTGCAAGAAAACAGCTCCTCATTCAACCCACAGCCTTCCTTTGTAGTTGCATCCTATAGGTACTACATAGAGGCATGTAGCAAGTTGATGTGTAACCCGCTCAAATAACTTGTGTGGCTCCATAACACTTTAAAGGAGGGGTTTCCTTCTCTTCCTTCACAGAGACTTGAAGCTAGACAACGTCCTTTTGGACAATGAGGGGCACATCAAAATCGCTGATTTTGGGATGTGCAAGGAGAACATGTTTGGAGATGCAAAGACAAGTACTTTCTGTGGGACTCCTGACTATATTGCTCCTGAGGTAAGTGTGGGGTCCAAGGGAGGTCAGCAAGATGCTGTGGGACAGAGAACGTGTCTAACCTGCTTTTGGGCAGTTCCAGGCTGGAAACTGGATTTCAGTTTGACTCAGAGTCTGTGTTGCTGTCTGCCATTGCATATTTGTGTGGCTTATTCATTTTTTGTGCAAATGGGCCTGGGAAGCAAGTGATGCTTGACTGAACCAAGAAACAGACTGCTTAATGGAAATTTAGTTTGGGCCGTGGCAGAAGAAGCTTCAAGAGGTAGCTCCTGAAATTCAGGCGCAGAAACAGCATGAGGAATGGGAAGCGTGTTCCCTAGCAAGCTAACAGTAGGAAGCTTCCATGGCTATAAAGGCTTCTTTGTATCTGGCAGGGAGCTGTGGGCACTATTAAAGCATGATGTTCATCGTAACCTAAGAGAGAAAATAGAGAAAGATGGGATAGAATGTCCATCTGGACCTGATTCTCCTTCCTCACTGATTGACCACCTTATAGATAAAGACAGGCTGCATCCATAATAAAGCAGAGATTGGAGTTCACCTTCCCCCTGGGATACGCTCTGATGCTTGAATTGGGATAGCACCCGTAAGCTTGGACTGCTTTCTTAGTCAGACAGGTTCTCAGCTGGCTGCAAACACAGCCTGTATTGTGAGTATACTCCCAGAGCTGAATAAGACACTATATGCTCTGAGGTATAACCTTAAAACTGAGCACAGAAGGTCTGCCTAGACAAAAAGCAACTAATAGCTGCTGGTAAAAGGGATGGAGGTGCTTGGAGACATAAACAGGAGGGTGGTCATACATCCTGATTTTCGCTCTCTAAATGTCAGCAGTAAGGAGAGGCGTTGCTGTCTGGAGGACAAGTGGGAACTGACTTCTTAACTCTGGGGTTTGAATTACCTGCTTCTCTGCTTTGTCTGTGCACAATGCCAGAGCACCTCCTGTCACCGCAGGAACCCATTCCTGGAGCACAAGTTGTCTCCTGGTGAAGGAGGCTCTAAAACTAAACATGATGGTGTTGTATCAAGGCCAGGCTGTGCTTGAGCTATAGAAGGGGAAGGCAGAGCTTGTAGCTTGTGTAGAGGTCCCACTCTGTTCCCCTGTCTCAGGAAGGCTGGAGTTTGCATGGAGGGAGTCTCCAAGCTCCATGCAAAACCGTACCAACAGTTCCTCTTCTGCAGTTGCTGTCTACTGATGCCTGGTGAAGAAAAGCTGAACTTGGGCTCTATGTACCACGCAATAAAATTGGGTGGTCACAGGCACAGCTTGCCCATAGCAAAGTCCTTGCTCTTCCCCTTATTTCAGTCCATGCCTTCACCGACAGAAACTTGTTCTTTTTTTTTCCCTTTTTATTATTGTCCTAGTAAATTTAAATCTTTTGGAGTGGATCCCTCCAGAAAGGAAAAAGCTTCCTTAACCTGGTGACTTCACACAATGATAGATCTATTATTATGGAGAGGCTTTGGCTAATTAGGTGGCAAATTGGGGCCAAAGAAAACGTTTTATACCTCAAAGAAGAACGTACGAGTCATCCATGCATCATGGTTGACATCACACTGAAATCCATTTATTTGCCTTTCGAGATCTCATTTCCTGCTGTTAGTGTTTTCATGATGGATATTGGTACTTTCCAAATAGCTTTTAAAGCTTTTGTTTTTTTTCCCCTCTCCACTATAATTCATTGATCTTTTACTGTGCACCAAGGGTTCGATTTTGATCTAGGTTACATCACTGCTGACAATCTCTTCAAATCAATTGGATTTGTATTGCCTAAGAGCAGGCATAAACGTGCTCTGCAATCGAGTTGCAATTGTCTTCTATTCCACTTTAAAATGCTTTTATTTAAGAATAAAAAAGCTATTTTCTGATCCTAAAGAAGAAAAAAAGAGACAAGTGATAATCCATTATCTGTGATTTTACTTCATATAAAAGAGAAAGACTAAACCAGCTCTGAGCCTTGTTTCTGCACCATCGTTTATTTTAAAGATGCAACGGGTGCATATGAAACATTTTACCTCTGAATGGAAAGCACTGATAGAGTTTATGGATCATCTCTCCCACCAGAGGCAGGAGCACTGGACTTGCTGTCAGTGTTTCAATGCAGCTGCAAGCACTGTAATCTGTTACACACTCAGCACCTTGGCTGAAGCCACGCACATGAGGGTGCTTTGGGTCAGTGCACAGGCAATTTAGGGGAGGTCATCACTCCAGCTGACTTCCCCCTGGTCCCCACACACTGGATATAGCCCTCATTTTATAGCTGAACAAAAAGGAGCAAGGCAATGGATAGACTGAGGACAAATTCCCATCCTCTACTCAACTGGTCTGAAGAGGACAGGTCAACAATTGCTTTCTTATGTTTTTCCTGGGGCAGGCTTTGCTGGGGTAGCTTCACACCATTTTACTGACTGATAGCCCTACAGTACCCTTACACTGCCACATTTGCGATCTTAGAATACAGTGTGAGTTAAGTCAGTCCCAAAATGCTAATGCCTGACCATTTGCCTCCTTGGCTTTCACAAACCTGATTTGAACCCTTGGGATAACATGGTGAGCAGGCCAAAGATGACTTGTCTCACTTCTTAGGTTTGAGACCTCCCTGGTAGCCGAGGATTCATTCAAGTAACTTAAGAGGTACATGCAACCTCTTACCTGCAGTGTGCAGGACTGTTTAGGCACCCAGGGGTGGCTGTGATTTAGATGGAATTCCTTGAATCCCAGCCTGTGCACCACCAGTAAATGCTCTGGCTCATGCTTCAGGCAGAGGGAAGCATCTCTGCTATCCCTCTCAGTGTGAAGTCGGTTGGAAGGTCAGGGTCTGTCCACCCTTTTGAAGTTGAAATATTCCTCACAGACCTTTGCATCCGTCTTTGTCACTCCTCTCTTTGGGCAGATATTGCTGGGGCAGAAGTACAACACCTCTGTTGACTGGTGGTCCTTTGGTGTCCTCCTCTATGAGATGCTTATTGGCCAGTCTCCTTTCCATGGCCAAGATGAAGAGGAGCTTTTCCAGTCTATCCGCATGGATAACCCATTCTACCCTCGCTGGCTTGACAAGGATGCAAAGGACATTTTGCTGAAGGTAAGGATTACCACACATGGAATGGAAGTCTTTTTGCATAACTGTCATCTCTGATTTGTGCATCTTCAGCTGTTGTTCAGAGAAACACCTTTAGTGCGATAGGCCCAGAGAGAATCACTTTTATTGTCTGTAGATCAAAAAGTACACCTGACCTAAGTCACGAGGCTGTCTTTGTGTTTTCTTTCTCCGGAGTTGTGATGGTGCCTCCTCACATCCAGTGTGTAGGATCACAGGGTATCGGGTAGCAGCAGAGATCTGTTTCTTTGCAGAGAATTCCCTAAGGTACAAAGCATGTTAAATCCTGGAAAAGATATTCTGCCAGGCATCAAACTAGGGGTTACAGTGATTTCCTTGATAACTTTGGCTTTGAAGCAGTTCTTGTGCCTTAGATATGAGGGCATGTAGGGTAGATTGCTTTGGTGTTCAGCTTGATTTTCAGCAGAGGATATTTTGAATCTTTGCACTGAGCTAAAGAGCAAGAAAACAGAGTCTGAGCCATGTTCTGAAGTGGCAGAGCTGCTTAAGCTAGTAGCACCATGTCATCTGATTTTTGGCCCTTTGGATCTCTTACGTAGTAATGCATAGTGTCCTTTCTGAGTAGAGCACTCTTCTGTATCCCTCTAATGGGCATCCTGCTCTTCTTTTAGGTTCCCTTCCGTTACTACGCTGATTTTTTCATTTCCTCCTTCTCAGCTCCATGCCATTTAGCATTGTAGCCTCTCTGGCTTTGGCATGCAAATTATTCTAGAGTTGCAAAATAGAAATGCAATGAAGACACAACCAGCATAACAAGTTCCCTCCCCTCAGTTGGGCTTTGGACTGATATTGAACATGATCTAAGCTAAGGCATTGTAACTCAAGAGGAAGCACAGTAAGAGCATGTGCAAAGTGTTATAGTGGTTCAGCTGATGTGAGGTAGCTTGTTCCTCACAAGATTTTGGTTATATTCAACCTGCAGTCCCTACCTTCACTTCTGCATTTACAAAGCGACAGGACAACATAGAGCATTCCGCTACCCAGAAATGAAGAACAGGAGATTATTTTAGCATCTGCGCTGTGCACAGCAGGGCTCTACTGTTTAGACATCGCTATAAAATGATAATGAAAACAGTCAAAAGCTGTTTTCCTGGAAGATATTTTGAATGTCTGTATGTGGAACGTATTCCATCTTTCTGTACAGCCAATCTGTACTTCTGTTAGTATTAGAGTTAGTAATCACCTTTATAGCAATCAATAAACTTCCTGGCCTAGGAAAAAAGAATTAAAAGCTCCATTAAGGGCTATTCTCATTGCCACTGAAATATTCCACCCTGCTTATTGCCTGTATTGTCAGCACAGAATTCAACCTATGGAATCTGCATTGCTGTGTATCAGTTGCCTGTAGAAGACACCAGTTTTGATGAGGCTTTGCCCACGGTGTTAAGAGAAGCCCAATGCTTGGGGGTTTTTCCAATCAGGCCCTCAATAGTCCATACATCAGATTATTTTGCTGCCACTTTTGGCATCAGATATTTCTATTTGTCTTTGCTGAGTGGCATCTGTTGTACACTCACTGTTGGCCAAATAGGGTAGCAAGCAACTTCTACTGTATGTAACTCAACTCCATTTTGAGATGAACTCCAATAGTAAAGTGCTTTTGAAGATTTGTCCTTACCTCTGCAGTAAGATATATTGGCTATGTCCAGGTCCCCTGCTGTCAAGTGTTGCCATTATTCCTCTCCATTGACTTTAGAGGGATACAGAATCTGGTGCTCTATGGGCCAGCTGCAGATGTAAAGATGAATTTTGATCTATTCATACCCACCATTACAGCAATACTTCAGGATTACATCCTGCTCACACACTTTAAGAGGCCTCTGAAGCATTTAACATTCCTGAAACTTTCCCCCAAAACCCCTTCACTGCTTCTGGAGCCAAATGGCTCCTGCAGCACCTTAAAAACATCTATGGCAAAACAGGCTGTGTTTACACTGAACTGAAGAGTTGGCTCACACCTATATGTAGCTTCTCATGTACTGAGAAGGTATGTTCCACCTCTAGCTTTTCCCTATTGTCTTCAGCAGAATTAGTCATCCGCAGGACTTGTAGCCTTCAGTGTATAACCACAAGGCAGCTATCTGAAATGGGAGTCTTTTAACAAAGAAGACTTTGTCAGCATCTGAGCTGGTCAGTGGAGAAAAGCAAGCACTTCCAGGGTGTCTTTTATCTCATCTTTAAGTGTGTAAAGGAGGTCAGATGATTTGCATCTAAAAGCTGACTGTTTTTCTTTATTAACTACAGAGTGTCAATACTGATAGTCCAGGTGTCCAAGGCTATAGGAGATGAATGCAACCCCACATAGTATTTGTCACAAGTCATGCTTATATTTAAACCATAGAAACATTTCTGATAACAAGAAATTGGGCAGACAAACATGTACAAGTGCAGTATTTCACCTGTGTAGCTGCATATTTGCATACTTAGACACATATGTTGTTGCCATTGTAGCAAATTGTCCTCTTTCTTCAGCAAAGGTTTCTTAGTTTTGGCATGTTCAGCTTAGAATCCAAACTGGTTCGCCAATCAGAAATGCAGAAAGGTAGATAAGTCCGTACTCTTACCAACAGTGCTTGAGTTTGAAGTCTGAGACCCCATCTGGTAGGACTGTCCTAATGAATACAGTTGTTGATAAAAGACAAAGTTACTTCTCTTTCTTCCATATTCTAGCTTTTTGTGAGAGAACCTGAGAGGAGGCTGGGAGCAAGAGGGAACATCCGCCAGCATGCCTTCTTCAGGGAAATAAACTGGGAAGCTTTAGAAGAAAGAAGGATGGAGCCTCCTTTCAAACCAAGAGTGGTAAGGATCCTTCTTCAAACTCCACCCATCTTATGTCTTGCTGTCCTAAATCATTCGTTCCCCAAATATTGAAACCCTCCAGGACGTACCAAGACCCACAGTAATGTTATAAATCATCTCTTTAGGGGCACTGTCCAAAATATTCAGACATGGGTCTTTAATGTCAGAGACCTCAAATCGTGTTTAGATTCGTGGAGTCAGCATTTTAAAGGTGACTAAATGTCTGCTTTACATTGGAACAGCTTTAGGTACCAAGTGAAGGCTTTCAGAATGTCCTCAAACTTTCGGAGTTGTCTTCTAGAGTTGCCCTGAACATGCAGTGGTCTGTCTGTCTCAAAGTAGATACAGGACCTTGATCTTGGGCAGGCAGAATGGAAAGTGTCGACTCTTACTTTAATGTCCAAATGCAGATTAAATTGTGCCCAGGCTGTCAGTATTTAGTGTACTTCAGACACAAGCAGCTGAAACCATCTACAATTTAGATCTACTACAGCCTTACTCACTGTATATTTGTTTATTGGCTGGGCTGCCTGTCCTGATCATCAGGACTACTATTATGTGATGGCTATAAGCAGAAGTCTGGTATGCCCACACCTGAGAAACCATTAATTACTCATTTTTCCAGTTACCATAGAAGGGGCCTGGATGTCGCTTTAAATTCCTCCCCTTAAACACAAACGTACAGCCTGTTCTGTCAGGATTATCTTTCATTGTACTGCAGAAGGTAAAGAAGGAAAAGCACTTGGTGATCAGCTAAGTTAGGATCATCCTGACTATTCATAACAGTCATAATAAACTATCAAATTCCTATTAACAACAGTAATAAAATTTAATTTGACAAGTGCATCATGCTTTCATTTTACAGTCTTTCGCAGGTGTTATGTAGTTGATGGGTCTAATCTGCTGTGTTACAAAGCATCCCTGCCTGACAGAATTCACAGATCACATCTCAATGCCTCCTATGTGATATTTATTCCCATTACTACTTCAATAGGATTGTAATAAGCAAGTGGTTAGCACTGGTTGCTGGATATCAAGAGCTCAGACAGAGGTTGACAGGGTGCCCAGAGAAGCTGTGGTTGCTCCATCCCTGGCAGTGTTCAAGGCCAGGTTGGACACAGTGGCTTGGAGCACCCTGCTCCAGTGGAAGGTGTCCCTGCCCATGGCAGGGATTGGAACTGGATGAGTTCTAAGGTCCCTTCCAACCCAAACCAGTCTGGGATTCCATGAAGTTCACTGAGGTTTGATACCTTACTGTGCCTCATTTGGGCTCGAGCAACTAATCGTTGCACAAAAGACCAAGAGAAACACATTTCAGGTTCCCTGACTGAGCTGAGCTTGCTCCCAGCTAGTTAAGTTGAGCCTATAGGAAGCAGCCTGATAGGGCCTTTGTAATGAAGATCTGGATGTTAGTGGTTTGACATGATTTTTTTCTTCCTTTTCTTGAAGAAATCTCCAAGTGACTGCAGCAACTTTGACAAGGAGTTTCTAAATGAAAAACCAAGACTGTCCTGTGCTGACAGAGCCCTCATTAACAGCATGGACCAAAATATGTTCTGCAACTTTTCTTTTGTGAACCCTAAAATGGAGAAGATATTGTGCTGAGGTCTGCTTTACTGAAGGAACCCTCTTTAATGGTAAACACTCTGCCAATGAAGACTGTGTCTGGTGGTTTTTACCCTCCAGAAAAACACCTCAGTGAAAGTTTGTACCATACCTGGAAGCTTTCAGCTGATTCCAGTCCATAGGAAATGCCGGCCACTCTTCAATATTGATGAAGTTACTTCGTGGTATCTTTTGGTCTTTCTTGCTCTTGAAGTTGAGAGCATCTGAAGAAGAGGTGCCAAAATCTGTTCCTCACTACTTGTGCACACAGCCAATGGGTTTCTCTGTAAGAGAAAAACAACTATATTTGAGTTTCTGGTGATGTCAGTGCCCATTTCTGCAGTTGTCACCTAAACCCACCTCCTTCTGAAGGACAAGTGGTTTGCTTGAAGGTACCTGAAGGTATCTGGGGAGACTTTGGGCTGGATGTTTTAGTAACCTCCACTTGTACATGTGTAGAATTGTGCATGTATGCACAGTTTTAAGAAGCAATTTTATTCCCTACACAAGTAATGTTCACAAGTGTTAGGGTTCAATTTTGCTCTGCTGCGATAAAGGCCCTTTGCACGTGCCCATTCCAGCATCTGTACATCTCAGTCAGGGGCACTGATGCTAAAGACTCAGCCCCAAAGGAAGATCATCACCATGGCAAGTGTCAAGCTCAATGCAGAAAGCCAGTGGTTTACACTTAGCACTTGAGCAGGAAGGATGTGAAATTGCAGACCAGCAGAAAGCCTAGAGAACCTCTGTTTTGCAGCTTTAGTTGTCCTTGCACACACCAGACTCAGAGCAAAATCTGGACTGGGCTTTCTGGAGTCTTATCCTAAAGGTGGAAGAGTTTCCTCAAACCATTGTTAAAGTGTAGTAAAACCAGCCTTCCACTCACAGCATTGGTGTATTTCACTTGAAAGGTAGTAAGCAGTCCTTGCAAAGGCTGATATACTTTCTTTTGCCCTATAGGGTGTCTGAGGTCTTTGGCATGTATGGTGGGCACAGGTCAACAAGCTGCACCCAGCAGGCACAGGGCAGGACTGCACGTCAGGTGAGGGTGGTCTTGTTCTTCACCTCATGGCATTTTGCTGTGTTCTGTCGCTTTGCAGCCTGTGGAAATGTAGATGAGTTTTTAAAGGTCTTTTCTGTGATCCTTTCCTCACGGGATCCTTTTAAATGAAGATGTGTGGTTTTCTGAGGTTGGAGGGATATAGAACTGCCCAGTTACTGCTTGTCAAAGCCCAAATAGGGGATTGTGTAATAGCTTAGACTGAGGCAGTCACCCAAGTTGTTTGGCTCTAATTGACGTGTACATTTGGAGCTTCATTGCAGCAATCCATTCAGTCCATGGAGAAGAGGAGTTCCAGAAGGTGATCCCAAAATCAGATTCCCTTCAGAGGTGCCTTTCTGACCAGGCTGTCACCTTGAATCTCTCACCAGGATGAACGCAGCCTTGCAGGCAGTGCTGGGATATCACCGGCAGTAACTGCAAGCATTGACTCCTTCAGGACCAAGAGCAGAAGAAGTGCCTAACATCAACAAGAAGGTTTCAGTCCAGTGACTCTCCTGAAGTCCTTGTTTGTGCTGTGTGAAACTCAGGGGGCATCTGTGCTCAGTTTATGCAGCTGGTCACCGTGTTTAGTCGGAATGCTTAACGTGGATTTTTTCAATGCCAGTGCTGTTTGTACAGTTTAATAAAACATTGTGTACAATTGGAAAATGGGCTTTGACATGATTAAATAGGGGCAAAGAACAGAAGTGCTTAGAAAAGCCATTGAAATGGCGCTGTGCTTTCTAGGCAATGTTCCTCAAGGGAATTTCAGCCTATAAATACACAGGATCAGCAAGCATTTGAACAACTGTAACTACTTCACAGATCAGTATCTGTAACAAGCATTTGGCGCTTGCAAAGGTACCAAGACGAAAGTAAAATGTTCTTTTTTACTGCCAGAAGGTGAAATGGCTGTAAATGGGGTCTGGTATCACAAAGGGGTTGCAGAGCCAGATGTGCAGAAGTCATTACTGTTAGAGGGTGATTCAGACCATCTTCCTTTGACATCTGAATAAGGCTGGATCAGCCAAGTCCTGGGACACTGTCCACATGCTATAGATGGAGTCTGGATGGCCTGATCCAGACTAGAGATTGCATTTCTAAGCACATGAAGATTGGCAGTATCTCACTCTAAATGGCTGTTACAGGTGTTTCCTTTGCAACAGCACAGTGGTTTGTGCTTAACACCAATGCAGGGACACCCCAAGAGTGAAGACTAAGGAAGGAGGGTGCTGAATCACCTCTTGTGGTTAACTGAAGAGCAACAGGGTTTAACACCTCTCTGACCAGAGGCAGGGTTCTCTGCAACCCAGTTTTGGCCCTGTAACGATAAAGCAGCTGAACATAAGAGTGACTTGTAAAGGAGAACGTTGCTAGGGTAGGCGCGGTGTTAGGCTTACTGCAGGGTTTTTGATGTAAGCCACAAGAAATCTTCTCTCTGCAAGCTGTCTTCAGCTTAAAAACCCAATAAACCCATTGGGGGGGAGGGGGAGGGGAACGTGTATGCTGTGTGTCTCACCCGTGCCACAGCCTGAAAACCCTCCCAGCTGTGCCTGTGGTGGGTGAGGAGTGACGTGGTAAGCAGCGAGCATCTTCCTGTGGTGGCGGAGATTGAGAGATAGGAGCTGCTGAGGGCTGAAAGCCAAACACCCGCATGGAAATAAGCAGCAGGCAGGGTGCTCACAGAGATGTTCCTTTGCCTTGGATAAACCTGGCACCTCCATACCCTTTCCTGCCTTCTGTTCTTACGTTCTTCATTCCCCTCCTCCATAAAACTTTCATTTTATGGCACAGTAGATGAGAATTGCCAGGTTTGGTTTATTCATCTAAGGAGGTGATCCTGCCCCTCTGCTCTGCTCTCATGTGATCCCACTTGCAGCACTGTGTGCAGTTCTGGTGTCCTCAACATCGAAAGGACATGGAACTGTTGGAACAAGTCCAGAGGAGGCCACGAGGATGATCAGGGACTGGAGCACCTCTCGTGTGAAGATAGGATGAGAAAGTTGGGGCTGTTCAGCCTGGAGAAGAGAAGGCTGCGTGGAGAC